>JBBIGC010000002.1:1638079-1658152 GCA_037576955.1 Lepidarchus adonis
ACTGTCTCTATGTTGCAGTCGTTACATAAGCAATTTCCTTAGGGACAATAAAGTTTTTCTGATTCTGATTCTGATTAGTTCCAGTAAATCATGTGGATTGGCGGTGGAGTAATACAGCTAATAACCCAGCGGCTCTAGCCGTCCACCGCCATGACACTGGGGGATTAAGTGCTATGTGCATACTCTCCTGCTGAGGGCACACAGGTGCGGAGTTCTTTTGAGAGCTGGTAATTTAACTGGAATTAGGCCGTGTCCTGTATTCGTGCACTAAACCTTTGAGTAAAGTGTCCTTCCTTTCCCTTGACGAATTTGAAAAGTCGGAAATTCATCACAATATGATATATATGTATTGTTATTATAATGGTGTTGTAAGAACATTTGCCAAGAAAGACTACACTCTCTGATGCTCCCCATCATTCTAACCATGTTCTATGTACAGGGGCACCTTCGAGAGTGTTCTGATCAGCTGCATCACTGTCTGGCATGGCAACTGCACTTCTGATCTCAAATGCCATCCAACGGAACCCAGACACAAGTCGAGGACCCCCTGTATATAGCGGAGATGACAATAAAGTTCACTATCACTTCAGCTGCATAGTTTTTTTTTTATAATCAAAGAGTGACCGCTTGCTCTCGTAAAGCATTATGCTAAGCTCAACTGGAGTACCCCCTTTCTCAAAAAATCATGACAGGCATTCCAAGTCGTGGAATAAACCTTCTCTATTTGTCAAATAATATCAATGGCCCAACTCTTCAAAGAACATAACTAGTATAATTTAAGTCTTGAATTACTAGTGTGATTTACTATTTTTTGTAAACATCAAAGCATCCATGAACATCACTCTAGATAAACCCATTATGTGTATTCTAAAATGTTTCAATCAAACAAAGGAATTACATAACAATAATAAAAAAATTTCAACAGTAATGAGGAGGAAAACAAAATAATTGAGGAAAGGCTTTTGGCTGAGTTGTGTTGCAGTTTTGTAAGTGGTTCTCCAGCTGTTCAATCATCCATGTTGGTCACTGTCTGATCCTCCTCTTCAAGATGCTCCATAAATTTTCAATAGGAGATAAATCTGGACTGCTGGCAGACTGTGCTGTGCTCTGCTAATTCCCTGTGCACTGTTCATTACTGTTTTCACTGTTTTTGCTGAGATGTTTATGTTTTATTCACAGTTAGTGTTGAATAAAAGTTCATGTGTGTTGGTGGGTGAGATGGGGGGTTAATAGTGCACTGTGCTAAGGCACCGTCAGTGTGATTTTGCCACAAGTCTCCTCTCCAATGCATTTACTGCTGTGGTGAATGTTGAAGCATTAAAAATAGCATTTCTATCTGGAGCAACGTTTTCTAAATGCTTTACTGTAATATGAGAGTGTTCATGCATGTAGCTGCTGTTAATAAAGCACAGTACTGTAGATGATGAAAGAACTCAATTCTTTGTAATCTTGTGTAGAGGAATGTTTATGACTTGACCCAATTCTTGAATGAATTTTTCAGAATGACCTATCTTATATTTAGTCACTTATTCACTTTTTAAAAACTCTATGAGAGTGCTGCAAGCATCATTTTTATTCATATGAATTTTTAAATGTGTTTAATCATTTGATTTGTGAAAATACTGCAAATCTTGCCATTTTTTGTTCAATAATATTTCAAGGGAGTAAACAAATTACTCATTTATTGCATTATATGATATATAATGGGATTTGTAGATGAAGCAATTATCATTCCAAAAGGACCAGCGAGATGGCATGGTGACCGTTGTGCTTTTTGTTGTTATTAATGTTTTGCTTGATGCACATCAAATTGTTTAATATTGTGTTTGCACCTGTATCTTTTTCTAAGTCTCAGACGTTAGAATTTCGGTGTAGTCCTGTTCTGTCTGGACTTATCTTGTGCTCGTGTGTTGTGTCTGTTTTAACACAATGGTCCAGGAGGACACTTCACTTAGGTACAGTGGCATGAATGATAATAATCATCTGTTTGACTTTACTTGACGTACAGAGACATATTTATGGCTGAATTTGTGAGTTTTTGTGAATCTGAAATCCAGGAATCCTGTCAAGTTAAACTTGATGTATGATACAAGCCCCTGCATTCTAAAGAAATAAGTGTCAAAAAGTTCTTTCAATGCTTTCAGCTTTGGGGGAAAAAAGAAAATCCACTGAAAGTTTTTTTGGAAGTGCATGTGGAAATGTTTTTCTTCCCAGTCACAGCCCGGCACAGTCCTGTTTTCACTCATGTAACATTCTGAATTCAGCCCATGACAGTCTTCTTACTTTGCAGGTAAGTTGAATCTGGTGTTACCCCAGTTTTCTCCTTCAGTATTGCCATGTCTAACTCCACCTACTACCAAGGACTCCTATCATACAGCATCACTAGTGCTGGCAGAGTGAAGGCTTGTCCTCTAATCGAACCATATGGGAGTGCAAAGAAGAAGACCCTCAATCTCAAACAACATGTGACCTCTGCATTTATCCCGTCCACATGTAGAACAACGAGCAGCTATTAACAGCACCTGAGGAGTAGAGCAGTAGGACGGTACCTTGATCGAGGGTTCTTCAGTGGCATCTGGGGTAAGAAACCTGCAGGCGGACAAACTACAGATACCTCTAGTAAAACGTTACTCCAATACAAGTCATACCGTCAAATTTTATTGAAGTGAAAGTACTGAAGTACTTGCTTCCAAAAATACTGAAGTATTAAAATTATAAAACAAAAGAATTATTGCACAAGTGCCCACACTTTTTTGGCTTGCAAGCTACCTTTAAAATGACCAAGTCAAAGGATCTACCATCAATAAAAATAAATATATATATATAATGTATGTGTACTCCTTTTTCCCCTGTCCCTCTGCACATATGCACACACACACACACGCATATGGCTGTTCAGTATTACCCTAAAGCATTTAAGAAGCGTTCCACTGCATTCTACTATTGTACATGACAGTAAATATTAGCTTTTTTTTTTTAAGTCTGCAACATAACAATGAATTTCAATAAGTTTAGCATGACATAAGTCACGGACCCCCTCTACCTTTAATCAGAATGTAAGTCTGTGTGTAATCTTAAACCTTTCCAATGGCACTACACCAACCCCTGGCCTAAATGTGGCTCAACGAGACCCTCATTCTACAGGTCATGTGTATGAGATTATAACCTCTGTGTGAATAATGTCATCTCCTTAGTCAACAAACATATGCGCATATTTAAAAAATGATCATTTGAAAAAAACGTTGTAATGTATAAGATGCTTTCATCCAGAGAAATGATTTGGACATAGAACAGTAATTCTTTAACTACGACAAGCAAGCTGTTCATCTAAAGGTAAGATACTGGGAGAAGGAGTCAGGAGTCAGTGCTGATAGGCAGATACACAGAGAACTCAATAAGCAACAATATTGACCGATGCCTTACAGACATGGAATATGCATTGAATTTTCTCATGAAGACCACTGCTAACTTAACTAAGCATATTGACTAACAATTAGCATGCAAATGATTTATATCTGTAAAATGAGAGACAGAGGGAAGCGGTAACTGATGGCTCATCCTTCTACCTAATGCATAAAGAGCTTCCTCAAGCCCTCTGCACCAGGCCTGTTCAATTTAGAGCCACACTAGGACAAATGCCTTGGGAGTTGATGTCTCATCGTTAATTTTGCATGTGTCTGCTCTCTTGAAACAGGCCTAATGTGTCTTTAGGGGCAGATAGCCCAAAGCTGAGGTTTCACATTAGAGAGTGAGGCTTGTCTCTCCACCTTGCAGATGCCTTTTATCGATTCTCTCTTCTGCGTGAACAGCATGAGCTTCAGGTAGGCTGTCATTACCATTTTGAGCGATTTTCAACATAAATTCTGTGCAGTGAAGAGTGAAATCCACGTACAGACACACACACACACACACACCTGCTGATTCATGCTTTCCTTGTGCTTTAGAAGCCATCCAAGGTGCCCTATAACCTGCTCCTATTGCTTTGTCAATAGCACTTTGGGCCATGTCAATGTTGGTTTGCATTGGTCCCGCTTCATAGATTTTTGAAAACCCTTTGTTTGCTCTCTCCAGGCAGAATAAGACAGGCTCAAAAAAAGGTCCCATCATTTAAATTTGAACCTTGAATTCAAATATCCGAATTTAAATTTAAATGCTGATTTATTATCCAAAAAAAGAAATGAAACATCACAAGTATTTGTACAGAGCAGATGATTCAAAAGCATTTTGTCACTTTTTTCTTTCGCAAATTTAGAAAAATCACAGTAGAATCTAGTCTCACAGTGTTTTCTGTGATCCCTTGGTCTATAAAAGGTTTTCTCACTCTGCCACCAAATGCAGTAATGCAGTGGCCCCTATAGGCTACCCACTGTAAATCAATTTTGCATGATTTCTTGGACTAACATTGCACAAGATCTGAGTCATCTTCATCACAATCATCTCAGCATTGTTATTTCAGTTTATTTTATCTTATGGTCATCAATAAGATTATTAGAAATGGGTGATCACTTATTTTACAACCTATGTAAAGAAAAATACTTGCTTAAATACTGTATGAGTGTCACTTTAGACAACAGCTTTACACTGTTGGGTTGGCAAGGTATTATATGATGAGAGAAGATATATGTAGACTGCATTTAAGGCCTCGTCCTTTTATAGTCGGTGCTGTGAAACTGCCAGTTGGAGAACTACAATGTTTACACTGCCCATTTCTGTAGGGCTGTAACACAAATGTTTAATGCTCATAGTTTCATTAGTGTGTTAACTAGACAGCTAACGTGTTAAAGCTGTGGAATATAAACATGTTTAATGTGTTTAAATGCCCTATTCTGGCCCTGGATGGCTGGTGCCCAGCAGTAGTTCCCCTACTCAATCACCATCAATGAACAGGTGAGTTGAACCAGGTGTGTCTGAGCAGGGAACTCTCCAGACTGTGTTAAGCGCCTCACCTTCAGGACCAGCGCTCCTACAGCTGAAGCTGCTGTTGTCCTTGACGCTGAGTACAAACAAACGTGGAATTTATGCCACTGAAACTGAATATGTGAATAGAAAATGTTTAGTCATTGGACTGTAGGCAGGTTGGGTCTCCCAGGCAGAGATTAAGCCTAGTTCTGAACTCAGAACTCTCCATTTAGAAAGCTGGGTAGATCTGGATATGGTTCAGTCCTTGTTACTTGATGTAGAAGCTGCAGTAGCTGCCGCTGGCGTTAGGGCTGGATTCCGGCTGCGCTGCGTTGTTGTCCGGCGTTGCGTGTGGCGCTGTCCGTGGTGCTGAAATCGCGCACACGAGTTGAGCCGAGACGCTCGTCTCTTCGCCTCTGACGCTGTTCTTTCCCCCTTTTCTGACCGCGCGCGCGTGCTTGTGTGCGTGTGTGTGTATGTGTGTGTGTGTATGTGTGTGTGAGAGAGAGAGAGACAGAGAGAGAGAGAGTATTGGGAGTAGGGGAGGAGGAGAGGGGCTCCAGCGTAGCTCAACTTCTCTTGGCTTTAAAAAGGTGGATTGACTTGGGCTCCACCGTCGCCTCCTTTCGCAGCTCACGCGCTGGGGATCTGTTATCTCGCTTCTCAGATGCTTGGATATCGTTTTTTTTTTTCTCGTACACCCGCAGCATTTGGAAGTTGATTGAAATTCCACTCATCGCCGCGGATGACTAGGTAATCAGCCAGCACCAGAGAGGAAGTATAATACTGTTTTTTCTTTTTCTTTTATCACATCAATTTCGGATCCTTTTTTTGTTCTTCTTCGCCCGACGGGACGAGCCGTCTGTTAACTCAGATGACCGGGAACGGATAAATATGTTTACGTCCAACATATTTCTGGATATTTCGGTTTCGAAACATCGAGGCAGAGGCATGGCGCGAGACCCGTTTTAATTGTTTTCTTTACCAATACACGTGCGGATTATATCTTCAGCTGGAGTACGCGTTTTCTCTTTTTTGCCTCACTGTTTATAACTGGATGTGTCTATAATTGCTTGGGGTTTTTCCCTTTCATTTACCATCGTTTTGCGACAGAGTGGAACCAGACGTTTCAACACGGTGAGTTAAACGCTCGCTATTCACAAATGACCATCAACCACAAACGAGAAAATAAAAGTTAGAACTGAAAGTCAGCCCACCTCCCATTGGATGCTGTGTTGCCCTAAATGTTTATTTCCAACCTGTAAAGAGAAAAAAGGGAAGATTGCCCGCCTAGTTTCTCACGGTTTAACGAGTGAAGGAGCATTTGGCCTCAATGACTCAATGAGAAAAACGTGGTATTGTGTTCAGGGATTCCTTTTTTATCATCTTGCTCGATGCTGTTGGACTTTGCCGGAGTTTCAGACAATTACCGACCTCCTCGTGACTACAGACGTGTTGCGCGCTCGAGCACAAACGCCTTTAATCTCGAGACGTTATTCTTTCCACTCTTTATGGTTTTCCCGGCCGTTTATGGGGGCTGTTTGTCTGTTGGGGGAGCTCTTCTTTGAGTGGGGGAGGGTAGGGGGCAATGGGTTCTTTCAAAACCTGCTCTTTATGACAAATTAGCACCACATGCACGCGCGCGCACGCACGTGCTAATGATCACACCCAATTCTTTATACAATGGCTGTGAGTGGCCTTAACATTAAAACCACGAGCAGGTGAAGTAAACACGAATGATCATCAATTGAGTCAGTGGGGGCTGCAACTGTCAGTTCTTGAAGTTGACGTGTTGAAAGCAGGGAAAATGTTCTTTGACAAACATCAAATTGATGGTACATCCAAAACAGCGGTGTAGTAGTAAGTGACCAAAAGTAAGACCAGACGAAGGCAGACCCATCTGACCCAACCCCGCTGCTGTAGATGAATGCTGGCTCTGATAGAGGTCAGAAGACGCAAAGCCCCACCGTCAGAGCTGTTCTGGTGGACCTACACAATATTGGGCAGGTGGTTTTAATGATATGGCTGATAGCTATCAATAGGGGACACACATGCGAAGAGCTAATGTGTGTTTTCAGAAGCAACAGAAGGTTTGACGTCCCACCCTGCATTGATGTTACAAAGTCGGCCCCCACACAAAGCCTCCATTGCTTCAGATCAGATGTGGGCAGAGGAGCTAAAAAACCAGTTGGCAGCCTTGTTACATCAATGAAATAATGACTCAAGCAGATAGAAAAGAACAATTCTGCTACAGAATTCCCCCCACAGAACAGGGGGAACTGAAATTTCTCTCTAATCCTTCTCAATCTAGTAAAAAGTGTGAGCGTTCCCAATGGGACACACAATACAAACCTGAGAATCCTTTGGGAATGTACACAATCACCAAAATTACACTTGACTACATGTGATGTGTGGGACTCTAATTACTATTACGTTCATGATTATCTGGATCTGGTCCAGTGATTCCTGCCATTCAAGACACGTTACTCAGCTGGAGGTAAAGGCACCACAATGAAACCATTATCAAAGCAAATAATCAAAATGATAAAACGTTCTGGCCTTATTTGGTCAGACACACAATCAGATATAACCTCAGTGTAGGCTTTCTGCTCCTGTGGAACATCTTGAACCTATGGTTACTATAGTACCCAAGAGCTTTACACTCACACCAAAGCAGCTCTATCTAAATCAATCAGGGTTCTTTAGGGAACTACCATGATATCACATTGTGCTCTAAAGGAATGCTTCTCAGTTAGTAGTCAATGTTGCATTTGTTGTGTGATTGCTATCTAATAATAATGACATGAACGACGACAGGACTGCTACGGCGAAGAATGGGCCCTCTCTTCCCCGCCGCCTGCATCGTGCTGCTGGCCGTGAACGCCGCCGTGTCGCAGGCCGAAGACTATGCTGCGGATGAGGCCGAGGCCGAGGCGGAGCGAGCGGCCAGCAACGACGTGCTCTTCGATGACTACAGGGGCAAAGGCTGCGTGGACGACAGTGGCTTCGTTTACAAGCTCGGGGAGCGATTCTTCCCAGGCCATTCAAACTGCCCTTGCGTGTGCACCGAAGACGGGCCGGTGTGTGAGCAGCCCGAGTGCCCCAAAATACACCCCAAGTGCACCAAGGTGGAGCATAATGGCTGCTGCCCGGAATGCAAGGAGGTCAAGAACTTTTGCGAGTACAGAGGAAAAACATACAAAATCCTGGAGGAGTTCAAGGTAAGATGGTCTATGTACATTCAGAATGTTCAGCACAGCAAACCCCCCAGTGCTGAATGAACACGACAACATTTACTGAGTGAAAACACACACGTTACGTTCACAAACACTTCAGGGACCAGAACTTCTCTTGGCAAATTGGCGCTTAACTATGATAACATACACAAACAGTAAGAAAATGCTTTATCATGATTCATTATATATTATATACAAGCTAAGTTGATCATCAACAGCAAGAGGGTTCGTTTTTAGGATTAGATTTAGGCCTCTAGTCGAGGTTAGGATTAGGTTCAGGGTTAGATTTGATATAATCTAACATTTACATAATGTTGAGTTTAGCTGAATGCTAGTTAACTACCAAAGTATATGTAAATAATAATGTGGAAAAGTCTATAATTATAGTTCAAAACTTTTTCCTTCAACAAAACATTAATTGTACCTTTAAAAATTTGCAAATAAAATATTAATGCAATTATTATAATTAATAATAACATTACTGTAATTGTAAATAACAGTGAAACAGTGAACACTGATTTTGTGGGTCAATATGTTGGGTTCACCATTTCCACACCTCTCCTCATGGAAGCCCAGTAGCTGCCATCAGATCAGATGGTTCGGCATCAATTAGTCCTTTTTACATGAAATCAGATTCTGCTGGAGTTTCACACATCCATGAAAAAGCCTGGAGAGGAGATCTAGAACCAAACCTGTGTTCTTCTACCAAGCTCATAACATATCAATGACTTTACACATCTTTACACAGATCAAAGTCTCAATCTTTTTTTACTTGTGTTGCTTTTACTATAATGTTCACTTGTGTTCTTGCTGTAGAAAGATTCTCAATGCTGAGATCAATGTGTGTGAAGTGTGACTCCAGCACTGGGGAAGCTGCTGTGTGATGGCTGCAATAAATATACCAGTAAAACATTGAATTGTGTTTTAGTTAATTGAATGATTGTGCTTCCTGCTCTGTATGCATAATCCTTTACTACAAATTCAACCCCTCTTTACAGTGTGTGTAATAATTTAAACAATAATACCCCACTGTTTTCAAGTTCCACCGCTGCATTGTTTAGTTATGTATCAGCTAATGTTGTATTCCTGCTGGAGCTGAATCAGGGACGTTAGAGTAGCTAAGCACAAAAGTGCAGCACATGTGGACTGCAGACCTGGAGGAGGGAAACATGGAGGCAGAATACAGGAATATATAGGTCTAGGTGAAAAAAAAAGCCCAGCGTTACAAGTTGATGGAGCTCTACCAGTACCAATACAGATCTGCAGAGAGACCAGGATGCCTCAGGGATCCTTGTGCCCCAACCGTACATTAAACCTTCACTGGTTGCCAGAAATGTCCCAACACAGTATGAAATGAAACTTATTTGGGGGAAATAAGGTATTGCAATCATTTTCTGTGAATTAAAGTTCTTAGCTCAGCAATGATCTGATCTGAAACTTGAATGTTGATCTCAGTGTTCCAGATAGTGCGGTTGTTGTAGATGTGTTGACATTATCTTAAGAGATTTTTTAAATTGAATGCAGATTGCCTTATTAGGTTATTATTTAACTTATAGGCTAGTCTAGTCTTGAATATTAAAATATATTCGGCCCCACTTTATATTAAGTGTCTCTAATAACTGTGTAGTTACACATTAACAATGCATGTAACTACAGTGTAACTACTAAGGAAGTAGCCATTGTTACATATGAATTACAGTATTTTCTCTTAAATAATGATTTTGGTAAAGAAAAAAATGAGCTAAAATGAAAATGACTATGAAGCTTGAAACCATAAAGTATTAACAATTTATAAACAGATGAATTACTTGTGATAGGGAGTAAAGCTAGTAAAGCCAATTGCTACAAATGGTAAAAAAAAATAGCCCAATAGATTTAACATGGATGCAATAAGCTCTAAAATAACCTGATCGAGGAGATGAAATGGAATGAATGTGACATCATGGAGTTGGGCAAATACCATTTATAAACTTAGTAGGCATAAACACTCCGGCAAAATGCACATATACACCCTGTAGTTTACAGTATATAATGCTGATGTTTGTGCGCAAACAGAATTTAAACTTTAGAATTACTTTAATGTGTTGCTTGAAAACTATGTATATTGACGCCATATAGAAAGCCATGGTAGGACCAAAACCATCCCACAAATGTTGCAATAGATTTAAAATATGCACAATACTCAGAAAACTTGCAGAAACTGCTCAGTTTCTTTAGAGCCTTCACAGGTAATCCATCACCACAAACAGCAGCACTTTCATGTCCATGGCACATGAAACATTCCACCTGACAAAGCACTCCATCTGATTTGCGCATAGCTTCCATCTCCTTGCTTTAAATTTAGGATATTTATATTGATCTGAGAGAGACGGCAAGCCAATCAATCATACAGACAGAGCACAAAAACAGTGTCTTTCTTAAAAGACTTATCAAATTTAAACAGATACATCAGCATTTGGCATATCTGTTTTAGGAGCTCGCTAGAAACTCTTTCATTCATTCATTAATGCCTCATGCAGGGATCGGCACTATGCTTCATGCTGCCCTACCTCAGCTTCCTAGTTTGATGAATGCACTGGGATTTGTGTGTTTTGTGTCTAATCCTGGCACATGCTGGAAGACCCAGCAAAAACAATGCTCTGAGACCTTAACCAGCTAAATGCTGTGGAGTGTGTGTGCGTGGAGTTATGTCACTCATTTGGTAAAAACCACTAATTCTGGACCCTGTATCTCATCGTAAGCCAAGCAGAGAAAGTCATGACTTTAGAACTGCTTATACAAGAGCATTGTAAACATAGTATTGTGCCAAAGTCTTTGTCACCTGTGAAAAAGCTTAACCAACAAATGATATTTGTTGGCTTTCCAGAGCTCTCCTCATGGAAGTGTTACTTGTAGTTGCCATCAGATGCCTGGTTTGGCCTCAATCTATCCTTCCTTCCATAAATCTGGTGCTGCTGGAGTTTCACACATCCATGCACTGGCTGGAGGCCTGGAGAGGAGATCTGGAACCTTCTAACTGTGTTCTTCCAACCTGCTCGCAACATATCAATGACGCATCAAAGATGACAAACTCTTGGTCCTTTTTACTGCTTTCTTGTTGCTTTTATTCTAATATTAACTTGTCTTCTTGTTGCACTCAGTGTTGAGATAAATGGCTTTAAACCATTAGTGTAAAACTTTTGCGCAGTATTGTCTATATTGTTCATTCTTCTGATTGCAGTTTTGCTGATTTGCTGTTTGAAAGCCTCCAGAATTACAAATGGACCTGTCACTTACAATAATTGAGGATAATGGAATATGCAGATGTTATCAAATACACACTCAACACACACTTAGACACACCTACACTCATGCAGAAGTCCGGGTAAATTCCATGTTTTGTTGATATTCTAAGTAAGCCCAAGTACATTGCCCTACAAGGAGCCAATAAACTGTAACTATATATTGTAATGTAATGTACTTATTTTCACCTGGAAAATCAACATATATTTTGATTAGGATCGCTCATACATTTTCATGTGAGTCTATGTTTAACTTCAATGACCGCGTCGAAGGTCAGGTATAGACTAGCTTTATGCACAATTTGCCCAACACTGTCTTCCCTATTCATGACCAATCACTTGCTATGCACAATATCTACTCCCATCACAGCAATTATAACAATAACATGTA
This sequence comes from Lepidarchus adonis, assembly GCA_037576955.1. Taxonomy (NCBI): domain Eukaryota; kingdom Metazoa; phylum Chordata; class Actinopteri; order Characiformes; family Lepidarchidae; genus Lepidarchus; species Lepidarchus adonis. Next base: position 1,649,887 of record JBBIGC010000002.1, read on the forward strand.
AGCAGCATGGTATTGTGTGATACCAGTCTGTTAGATCAAGGCTGGTCCAAAACCATAAAAACAAAAAAATATTAAAATAAGAAAGACAATAATGCAACTTTGCATCTATAAATGGGCTACAATCTCTGTGAGCCTAAATGTTAAGAGGGTCTAATAAACTGTGTGTTAAGTCGTTAATTTATTAGTGTATGAAAATAATATCCACTGTAAGATGTTAATAAGTACTGATCATTGCTGTTGACCTACCCCTACTCAATCCTATACATTTCCGTTTTGAGACCCCTTGATGACCCCTTGGCCCCTAAGCACAGATTTTTCTTCTGCACTAGTTGACCCAAGTTAACTTGCTTCCCACAACAGAGCATGAATTTGCACACCAGAGATTGTCTGTGTAATCAGTTTAAATAAAGAAAGAAGAAGAGATTCTACAAACAGAATACAAATCAGCAAGACATGCAATAATGCAATATACAGCAGGTAAAATAAGTATTAAAAAACAGCACCAATATTCTAAGTAAATATATTTCTAAAAGTGCCATTGACATTAAATTCTGATGTCAGTAACAAAATGAAACCATAGATGTCCATAAATTTAAGTTATGTGTACTAAAATGGAATGACACAGGGAAAAAAGTATTGAAGACGTTTATTGAAATGTATTTACTACTTTGTACAAAAGCCTTTGTTGGTGATGAAGCTGCAAGAAGGTTGCTGTATGGAGAAACTAGTTGCTGCATTGCTCAGGTGTGATTTTGGTTCATTCTTCAACGCAGAGTCTTTAACAGTCAGGTGATTGGTTGGCCCATTCTAACAGCTTTATTTTCTTGATAGTGTGTTTGGGATCGTTGTCTTGCTGAAAGGTCCAACGTCATTTCATCTCTATCATTCTGGTAGATGGCAGTAGATTTTTGTCAAGAATGTCTCGTTACATTCCATTCATCCTTCCTTCAATTATATGAAACGTGTCAGTTCCATATGCTGAAAAATTTGCCCAACACCACAATGCCTTTTGACTTCCAATCATGGTGTGTATTATGGCCTCCAAAGAGTTCAGCTATGGTCTCATCTGACCAGACTATATTCTCCCAGTATTTCACAGGCTTAACTTAAACACGCGTCAATATGCTTTTTCTTCTTTTTTTAATTTTATTTGATCATTCACATTCACATCACATTCCTGTGTATTGTAACATAATGGATGCACTGGCATTGTTAGAAGATTATGCCAATGGCAGAATTGGAAGAGAATGGGTGTTAAGCTAAGCTTAATAATATGTGTCGTTTTGGATGGGATTATTAAAAAAAAACAAGTAGATATATTAAGTTACTTTATACTGTGAAAGAACTGGCCAACATCAAAAGGAAATTTGCAGCAATGTCTGCTTTCCCAAATGTAATTGCCGCAATTGACTGCACTCACATTGCAGTAAGGGCTCCATGTGAAAACAAATTTATAGAAAAAAACATGTGCATGTGCAAGTTATTTGTGCCACTGACATGGTCCTGAAAATACATGTTTCCATTTTGATCTGGTTCAGCAGCATGATGGCTGGATTCATGGTAACGTCATAAAAACTGTGTGTAATTTCGAACTGTTCATTGTTCATGTATTGAATTGTTTCTCATATAAAATGCAAGTGACAGTGGCGACCCCTTCAAGCGCTGGCTCCTCGCCCCCCTTTTCAAACTCCCAGTGTGCAGAGCAAACCACCTATAATCATCCTCATGCAAGTGCAAGCACAAGCTTAAAAATTCATGAGGTGATTTTCATTTATCATGTATTGTTGAACGTAGGTGTGTAGGGGGTGGGGTACGCGGCAGTTCCATGTGCAAACAATCCTATGTAGAGTGTGATTTATAAAGCGTATATTGCTTGCAGATGTGTGCACAAACATTTTCATAAATCTGACATTTTCTTGCGTGAGTCATTTTCTTCTTTTGAGCACATGTACGCTTTTAGTACGAGTTCTACGCAAGGTTTTATTAAAGAGACCCCAGATCTTTCTGTAACTCTATACAACTGGACCCTTAGCTCTTGGACAACCCTTCTGATATTTTTTTTCACTTACCTATCTGAAATCGTGTAGGCAGCACCTGGTCATGGCTGAATTATGGTGAAATAATGTTCTTTCCACTTCTGGATTATGGCCCCTAATAGTGCTCACTGGAACCTTCAGTGGCAGAATTGCTTTCTAATTACTGATAGATTTCAGCTGGTGTCATGACTTTCAATTCCTTTTTGCACTTTCCTTTCTTCAAATGTTCAATTCTTTTTCCTTGTGTCATTTCATTTTATTACGCACAACTTAATGTATGGGCATATATGGCTTGATTTTTTTGCATGTGATTGGATGTATTGTTATCTGGTGAGAATTTCATGTCAACAGCACCTTTAGAAATTTATTTACTTTGAAAATTGGTGACATGTTCAATACTTATTTTACCCGATGTATATTTTCTTGTGGGTAAAGTGTTAGATATTAGCTAATATATTATTTTACATCTAGGGCATTAGATCAGGGGCCTATTAAGCACAGCTTTTGTTAATTGTTCCAAATCAGTTATGAAGTCAGTCTAAAAGGATCAGGCAACAATCTTTTGAACTTTTATAACATTAAGTACTGTAATTAATAAACATGGTTATAAAACAATGTCAATTTATATCACATTTTCAGTCTGTATAATACAAGCACGCAAAACAAATAATAGTAAATAAAAATCAGCAACCCACAAAGAAAAATTAAAAATCAGCATGTAGTAAAGGTAATGATTGCATTACTTTCAGACCCTATTTCTCCTGAAACCTTAAATAAAAAATAATTTTCATTTTTAAATATTTTGCAAGGCCAAGGAAAGATTTAGTTTAAAAAAATAACTATTGTTCTCTGCCAGCCCAGTTCAACAAGGCAAATGCAGGAGCTGACTTCCACTCACTGCTAGCCTGAACAAGAGCTCACACCCTCTGCCAACCCAGTATAGGCGCCATCCTTACACATAATCACACTAGAGATTCCTGACCAGCAGTGTCATACTGTTAATTTCACCACCGCCTAAGGAATAATATGGCCTTATTATATAATTATATATTATTATATAGTGTAGCAATGCTTCTGCCGGCATTGGCTGTTTGGGCAGGTGCATCATGGGAAATGACACCTTGTTTGTATCTGTAAGGACAGCTAAGGTAAATGTTCAATGAATGCACATTGACAGTGATACTTGAATTCTTGTTCATTTGTTCTTCACAGGATCAGATTTAGCTTTACTGCAGTATATGATCACAAATATGTATTTTTCTCCTGCATGTAAACATCTGAAATCCATACTATGTGTTTATTCTAATCTAGATCAGCAAACCTGTACTATAATACCACATCATATAACTGGAAAACAGACACTGTTCATGATACGAACATGACATTATACAAAACTACAACCCAATAAAGCTCACTTGTATCATGAAGCAAGCACTTTACTGTGGTGAGTTTAATAGGCTTCATAAACCTTGAGTGTTATTGTTAAATGTTAATATTTTAAAATCATATGCCCAGAATTTTTGCCATGTGATTCAGCCCTAAATAAATCCTAATGCATTGCCACTAATTATGCAGAAATTAAAATAGCATAGCTATTTTGTTTTCTTTTTTAAATGTTATATAGAACATTATCATACACAAGGTCATTCAGTGTACTTAACAAGGTAAATAAAAAATATAAAAGCATAAAAACAGGCCTAAAAAATAAAAGAAATAAGCATAAAATAAAAGCAATTGATAAAAAAAATGAATAAATATGCATAAAAGAAACAATATTCAAATGAGATAAAATAGAGAGATAAAATAGAGAGAGCTAAGAGCTAGGCTGTGAAAAATAGTGCTACATTCAGGAAATGTCTAAAGAAAGAAAGCTACTATACAAGCCATTTAGGCCACACAGTACCACAGTACACAACCTCCACCATCCAATGGAAAGTGCTAGACTTGAACTCTATTAATTCAACAAGGCCAATCCCAGCTAAGCTAATCACTTGGCAATTGCTGATGAAGAAACCTGCACACTCCTAGTGCTTTTTCTTCATATTATCATTCAGCAAACCTTCTTTAAAAGCGGCGCTGGCTTACATCCTTTGGCAGATGTTGATTTCATTGAGATGCTGACAGAAATTAGTTACTAAAGGGCAAAGTTGGCAACCATTACTTCTACATCGCATTACTAGCCTGGTAAGTTCTCAGTAAATGCTTAATCAAATCAAGTGTCAGGCTAAATAGTTGCCACCTACTCTGTGATTTAGGTTTACGCTCCTTGTATTAGCCTCAAATTAAAACGAAGCTCCCGAAGACCAGGCAAGGCACTTACAAAGGACGAATCAGGTGCTGCATTTAGACGGATGTTTAACGAGGCTTTTAGCTGCCTAGAGAGACGTCTGCATTAGATAATTAGAATTGGGGGAGAGTGGCACTATATTGCTAATGAGGGGCTCTGGGATCAACATCTTAAGTCTAATATTTAATCCATCCCAGGTAGGGAGTGGCTGATTTGTAAATGTGAAGCTGATTAGCCGTGTGTTTTGATGCACGCCCATGTTTTCTGGCATGCTGCATTTGCCCCCGTAAGCCTTATGGTTTTGATGAGGAAGATCAAGTATAATCAATAGCTTCTTGTCCTCACATGCACTATGACCTTGAGTGATGTCCCTGGCCAAGAAAGGGCATCACCCATCACTCTCTACTTCATTCATCCGACTTGACCGATTCCACGCCCAAATCGGTGCGGAGCCAAGGCAAAGTGGAGATAAGCAGTTGATGGACAGGGTGGATGGACATCAGGTTTCTGAGGCTGCTTTGCTGCAGGTGTTTTAAAACGGCAATGGATACCATCTTGTTGTTTGGGTCTGTAGAGAATTTCAATCCATCTCTTTGAATTACACGGAGAGCAGTGAAGCCCAGCTGCGAACGAGAAGCAAAAGGGCATTACGGCTCCTAATAGCAGCTCCAATTAAGGGAAGCCGACAGGGTAACCTTTGGTGTGGGCCACGCTGGCATTTCCTTAGGCGTCTGCGTGGTTCTCTCTCTGCAGAAGCTTGCATTTACTTGGCACGGCGGGTGGAGCGGAGCCCTGCAGAGATGTGACTCTTCCAGGCCCACGGAGAGCTCTCCGCTGAGGACAAGAGAAGACTGCAGGCTTCTGATGTGTTAGTAATTACTGCAGATTACCGTGGCGGAAAGAAAACTCGACATAAAAACTCAAAGCGTAACATCAGCGTGCTGCTTCCCAGCAAATGTGCCCACTCTGATAGGGGTGTGTGTTTGACATGGGATTCGGTGTAATCAGTTTTACACCATCATGGTAGTTTCTCCATTATGTAGCTTATAATAAGGAGCCAAAAAGCTACTTTGGTTCTCTAGAGAACCTTTTTTAAATATTCATAGAACTCCCAGCCTTTATCTGTTTATCATTTACACACTTTCCACTGTACTCTGAAAAACAGAAACTCCACTTATAACACTGAGTAGAGGGTAGTGCTGCACTGTTACAAACGTCTGGAAATATGTCTGAATCAATCGCATGCTGCACGTGAAGCACCCAGGAACCTATTTCTATAGTGTGGATGGTAAGAGTGAACAGCTATACTAATGTAGCCAATGAAATAAGCAGTGCTGGGGGTAGGGGTGGGGACTCTGGGGGTTGGTGGTTCCTTTTCTTCTGTTGTGTTATGTTCTTTAAGCGCTGTGCCACTCACCCTTGGTAGGTGTTTCACCTACAGGGTTCCCCAGCAGCCGAGGAAGGGAGCCACTCTACCACTGCGGTCCTAGCCTCTGCCCCCGCCCCCGCCCAGCTGCAAGCAAGCACCAGGAGCTATAGGGTGAGTTCAGATCCCAGGCAGCCAGGCTAGGGCTGGGATGTGAGCTCTAAACGATCCCGTCCATGCTCCTGGGATCAGGAAGGGGAATACCAGAGGGAGAGGGAGAAAGGAGAAACGATAGGCCATGCTCTATTTATTAAAACGAACAGCAGAGATAAATTGATATCTATTCAATTTGAAGGAAAAGCCATGGTTATATTTTACCTTCTTGATTGTCTCTGATTTGTTGCAAATTTGCCAGTGCAAGGATCAGGACCAGTTTCTTGCATCCAGATAATGGAATAAACCACACACACACACACACACACACACAAACACACACAAACACACAAACACACACACACACACACACACACACGAAAAAGTTTTTGCCCCCTTCCTGATTTCTTTCCATGTTTCTCATACTTTGATGTTTTAGATCATCAAACGAATTCAAATATTAGTCAAAGACAACACAAGTGAACACACAATGAGGTTTTTAAGTATTTTATTATTAAGGGATAAAAAAAAATCAAAACCTATATGGTCCTGTGTGAGAAAGTGATTGCAACATAACAGTGTTTCATCAATATCTCTAGCCACACCCAGGCCTAACTACTGACACACCTGTTCTCGATCAAGAATAACTTAAATAAGAGCTGTCAGGCAAAGCGAAGTAGCCCAAAAGATCCTCAAAAGCTAGACATCATGCAGAGATCCAAAGAAATTCAGGAAGAAATGAGAAGGAAAGTAAATTAAAGCAGTAAAGAAAGTAAAGCAGGGGGCAAACACTTTTTCACACCACTGTACATATATACACATATAGTATACACGCAAATGGTTTCATGTACCAGGCATGAAACCTGGACTAAATTGGAAATTTTTCATTTAATCTAGGCTTAGGCTTAATCTGAATCTGGGAAACTGGCCTGTAAAACACAAAACTAGACCCAAGGTCAAAAACCTTTTTGCTTATTATTTTAAAAATCAATTTTAAATTATTATTTCATTTAAAATAATGCTCTACTGTAAAATGCCAATTATTACAGTAATGAGTAATGAAAAATAAAGCATCCTTGTATAGGACCACAGTTCAGGGACTTTCAAGCATGCACAGAACAGAAGCTGTGAAAATGAATCAGAGATCTCCTGCCACTTTCAAGGTGTTGAATTGTCTTGTCAGGCATATTGGCCAATTTTCAGACTAAAAAGCTGCTGCAGTTCAGTCTCCCAGTGCACAGAGCTCAGTTTTGCTAGGATGATTTTTCAATCAAGAGACGTCCACGTAAACAGAACCGTTCTCGTCATTTTTAGGAGACTGCTACTCTGCAAGACGGAACAATGGAAAAATCAATTTAGTCCCTAAAATTGCTGGAATTATATCTCAATACAAAAGACAGACGAATTATATCTAAGTGAATTGATAGGTTCTTCTATTCTTCACCTAAATGTCAATGCAGTGCACACAGTAACTGCATGAACGTAGTTCTACACACCCCCACACCTCTCCAATCTCACCCACAGTTCTCCACCTTTCTCTCACTTGCACACACTCCAGTCCTCCCTCATTCTTTCTTGCGTGTGCACACTCACTCCGTGTCTTCTCACCCACACATGCCACATTATGTTCAAGAGCAGAGTCACTAATTACTGCTCAGACACCTACAAGAGAAACGACTATAAAAAGTACCTGAAATTAATCGCTCAAAATGATGTTCCAGTCCACTTGCCTGAAGAAATACACCATTATAATTTAATTGGCTACACTGATGGAAACCAAACAAGTAGGCCATTGAAAACTGGAGCTACAAACTGGTTCGAGCAAGCTGAATCCGCCAGCAAACTTTTAGTCAGACCTAATAAACATCAGAGACTAAACAAAGGTATGATATTAATAAATGGTGTGGCTTCTCTCTCTTTAATCTCCCATCTCCCTTTCTAAAGGTTGTATTTCCGTGTTTTGTTTCTGGTTAACGGAATGCTTATTTGCTTGTTTTTTGTCCCCTTTCACCCTTAACCCCACCCCTAAAGACTTTTCACTCAATTCACAAAACGCTTTCAGTTCCAACTCCCTCTCCCCACCACTCAGCACAGCTCTTACCAATGAGAATTGCTCATGTCTCTCACAATGGGGACCGTGGTTACTCCAATACTACCACATATAGAGACCATCCAGCATTGATTGTGCATCTATTTTACATAATAAATAGTCCATTTAATTATGACAATCAATATCGGTCAATAAAACAAAGCAAAAAGTCAATTTTTCAAATAAAATCTATTGATTTCATTGACAACAATGTTTACACACACTGGTCCAGTCCCAAATGGTGTCCTAAGCTCCACAAGTTGGTGGCATCAACTATGCATAGACCTTATAAGAAACTTTAGGTGTGCTACACTTGAATGTGTGAATTTGGGACA
>JBBIGC010000002.1:1658252-1678324 GCA_037576955.1 Lepidarchus adonis
AGCAGTGAAGTGGGGACGGTACCTTGCTCAAGGGTTCCTCAGTGGTGCCCGGGCTGGGACTTGAACCTGCAACCTTCCGATTTCAGGGGCAAAATCCTAACCACTAGACCTCCACTGTAGAAGGTTTGGGAAAACGTTCCTTCCCCATACCAACACTCTACCTCTAATCAGAATGCCTTACAACTTTCACTTTTGGGTCATAAAATATCAGATATTGCAGCCTATTTATGCTGCCAGTGGTTCTTCATGTGCCTACATGTTTTTAGGACACATTTCAGTACAATTTATCAAACAGATACCATTGTCAGCATCACAAGTACGCAGGAAGTACAGCACAAAAACAATTAATTTAGTTTCAACTGTAATTTTGGTTGATTTACATTAATTGGTCGCTATTCAAACGTATTTTCTGAAAAGGCAAAAATAGCGGACGGGTTGCGTCCATTTAAATGAAAGTTTTGATGCGTTTCAAAGTCGGTAGCAAATCTGAACTGTATTTGCATGTGAAGGAAATATGCTCTGAGGTAATTCAAGGTGCCATTATTAAAAGAAAAATGACATTTGTGGGGCAGTTATGGCCTAGTAACTGGAAAGTCGTAAGTTCAAGTCATGACCTAGGAACCGCGGAGGGACCCTTGAGCAAGGTAGTGGGGACACTTCTCTGCTCCCTGGGCACTGTGGGTGGCAGCCCACTGCTCACTTTCAATATATTTAAAAAGCTATGATGTGAAACATCAGACGAGACTAGTATGCACACACATGCACACACATGCGCACAAGCTGCTCTCTCTCATGCACATTTTGTCACACTTGCACAAGGGTTTATTTGAAGTGATATAGTTTTTCATTCTGCTATTGCTGTTGAAGTAGAAGAAAAGCAAAATGGATGGTAAAAGGTGTCAGCTCTTCTCTTAAAGCGCCATAAAAGCCAAATTGCTAAGCGATATCTGTGACGTCTGTTGGGTTTTAGCAGAACGTCTGGGTCTGAGTCAAGATCCAATTAAGTAATGATCAACCCACCATTGTTTTCTGCCCAGAGGTGATTTTGTTTCACTCAGCAATACATCGCATTAAGGGAGAACAACACACTCCAGTTTCCAATTCAGATTGAGACAATTGCATTTCTTTTATTTTCTGCTAATCATATCAATGTGACACTGAAGAGAAAGAAAATCAGATCCAGGCAAAATACACTCTTTTGCCCAGATTCTAATGAGAAGAAGCTAAAAAGTTCCTCTGTGCTCTATTTTTGATCCTCCTAGAAAAGTATTACTTCTAAAGCTGGCCTTACTGGAAGTCTGTCATTTAATCTCTAGTAGATTGAATTCTATGGAGAAATTGAGACAGTAAATGTCAAGAGACACTCATCCTAGCTGACAGAAGATCAACACTGACATAGAGAATGCCAAGGCTCAGTCAATCAAAGCATTCAGACATGGCAGCATCTTTTTTATAGCTAAACTAGTGTCCCACTGTGCATCACTGGCTGCCTGCCTGACACACACGTACACACATACACCCATATACGCCCACACAAGTCTCTCTGGTGAGTCGTGAAATGTCCTAAAGGCCTGCAAGGGGAAAAGTAGCATTGCTGAAAAGAAAAGGAACAAAAAAAAAAACCTGCTAAACTGTTGAATTATGTGTAAGTGCACCTGGACAGCTGCTTACATATTCTAGCCCAAGGCATCGACAAGACCTTGAGCTGCTTACAGAATGAGCGTGAAAGGCCCCATGATGGAACGGCAGCCAGAGCCACTCACATACAGCAGGTTTCCAGGAAAATAAGGCAGACACAGTCTGCTAGCACACAGCATTTGGTCTTTCTCCACTGGCCAAGGTGACGGGGCGCAGAGACATTGTCCTTGTTCTAGTGACACCCCATATTCAGTAGCCGATGAGTAATCGCACTTGGTGGTGCCAGTGGTCACACATCCCTGTGTAAGCAACATTCCCTGGTGAAGAAGCAGAATTCTTGTGTCTATGTGCTTGTGCATTAGCAGATGTACAATACATTGGCAGATAATAATAACTTGCCACTAACTAGGAAAACTAGGTATTATTAGGTATTAGGTATTATTATTGATCAAAATTATAGTCGATATTTGCAGTTGGTAAAACACACTGCATGTGTGTTTGCATAAGTAGACGAGGATGGCTGGTATGAAGGTTAGGCCTTCCTTTCAATGAACAAAATACAACAAAATGAGGTGTAATTTTGGCAGCCACCATTTTATTTGCAATGACTAAAAGAGAACCTGGACTTTTGGGGACAACAGCACCAGTAAGGTGAGGAAAATGTGATTTGGAAAATGTTCTAGACTGTTCTAGCTATAGAACGGAAACTGCCCATCAATAAAAGTCACAATGACATATTACATGTAGTGAAACACGCCCTGTATAATTCTAAATTGAGGAAAAATGGTTTTAACTGACAATCTCCAGTTCCAATTTCCTGCAATAAGTATTACAGGTCAATTTAGCCTGACTGAATGACCATCCAGTCAATCACAGAGTCCATTTGAGTCGGAGAAAGAACTATACTTAGCTGAGGCAACTTTTGAACATGGCTTGAACAAGTTTAATGTATGAACAGTAATGTGTTAGGTTACGTAGATTGTCAGTAGAAATTATGGTCACAATGTTGTCTTACTACATTGCCCATGGTAAACAAAAATAGTTTTGTTTTTTTAAACAGCATTTGGGTTGATTTAATTAGAAAGTATTGCTACAACTAACAAGCAAGTTGTATTATTTCTGGACCATCTTTTGCAACCGCTGCATTTTCCAGAACTGTGCTTTTTAACCAACTGTTCTTCTTTAAACAAGATAATTGGAATGCACAAAAGGAAAATGCAGAATATTGACTACTTTTCAAGTCAAATAATGAAAGTGGAATTATAATAAGATGAACTTGTTATGCTTAGCTTGTTAATTTGGTAATTATTAAGTGATAACGGACAACCCCAGAGGTAGGAAGCAGAAAATAATTCACATTTGAAGTGGCAATGCACTCTTGCTATACAGGATATGAATATAGGAGGTCATGCTGACTTAATGTTATGTTTTGATGTATAAATGTAGAATTTATTTTAAAAACGCGCCAAAAGTTAACTACACCACCTCCCAGAATGCCCCCCCACTTTCATAATTCATATTGTTGATTTACAGACTGATATGATTATTATTTCTTTTTAGCTCACCTATCCAATGTTATGACCAACTATCACTGTTAATAATGACCTTTTCCAACATTTCCAAACAAAACTGACCTTTTTACAGTGTAGATCCCTGGGACCAGACATTGTCATTTTATTTACTATCCAAAACCAACTGTGAACATGTCTAAGATTTTAAAGTTAAAGCTAATAAAGAAAGAAAAACTAAAAATATATATTTATCCCAGGACAGAACCATATATTCTCATTTGTACCTCACCCTGGGTAACAGAGGCATTACATACTTTGAGTGTCTGCAGTAAACATTGGTACAATGTCAAGTTTCTATAGAGCTGCATATATTAATAACTTTTTAACATTGTTTTAGGTGAAGGAATTCCCTTTAATCTGTCTCAGGGCTGCTGGTGCTGTTCATAAACAGACTGTAAACTTATTTTCAAAGGTTCAGTTTTCATCATCAGCCCTGAACTTCCATCTTAGTTGTAGATACCTTCCACTAAAGCCCACCAGACAGTGCAATGCATTATGCAACCTCTACTTTCCTTAGTTGACTTAGACCCAGACTACAGAGTAAACTTCTGAAAAGTTCACAACAATGTATTTGTTGTGTTTTAAAGAGCTATTGTCTTCAAGAGCAGCACTAAATGTTCCTTGAAATTTTAATGCCATAAATATTGCATTTTTATGAGGCTGCAAAAGTGGTGCCTTTGTGGATTCATTGGCTTAAACAGTAGGTTATTCTTCTGAGTTCAATATGAGAAACAAGAATACTACAGTCAAGGTGAGAGCAACCAACTGAGGAAAAACACAAAAACAAAAGTCAAAATAAATGAATTAATTAACAGCAATCTGCAGTGGGCAAACTTCCAACCGAGTGAACCTATTGGACACAACACACTTGTGGTGGAACAAGGAAATTAACAAAAATAGCTTATATGGCAGACAGCGCTATATAAATATTTTAATATTTTATAAATTGAGATTTAAAATGCTATTATATCTTAAAACTAGATTTCAGTGTTGTCATGTTAGCGCAGTATCATGACCCATGTGCTTATCAGTTTATAGGAAATCACAGATGTAAAGAGAATTCCCATGATATCACTTCATACAGTTCATTTGTTGGAAGCAGAAAAAGTGTAAGAATCTAAATTTTAAATTTAATACAAAATTGTGATGGGTCCCCAGAATAACAGTGTCCCCACTTTGCAGTGGTGCAAGTAATCACAGTGGTTGGACAGGGTCATGGGCACCCAAAGGTCACTGATGTGCATGTCGAATAAAGGCTAGCAGGATAATACTCCTTGCCACACTGCAATAACTGTTCAGGGATGATCAAGTCTCTCTGGGATGTGCTAGATGGGCATGAAAGGAACCTGTAGAAGATTAGGCGGAAGGATTTGATATTATAGCTGATTGGTTCCTCAGTCCATAAAAATTGTAATATTTTTATTCTGCACAAAATTGGGATCAGAGACGGGTTTTACGCTTTTAGTCTGAGGAAAAGCAGCAAAACTAAGGTAAAGTGTTTAGAGAATCAGGGAGCCATCATAGAATACAATAGAATAGAATAAAATAGAATAGAATAGAATAGAATAGAACAGATTGTCATTGTACAGAAGTACAACAAAATTGTGGGTGCTCCACCCAAGCAGCGGTGCATCACCAGAAAAAAGAAAAACAATAAAATACAATAAGATATTAAAATAAAATACAATTTAAAATATAAAAAAAAAAACAAGAATAATTTAGAAAGGATGAACATGAAGAAATAAGATAGAATGTGGTGTGATATATACAGAAAGTGGTGGTGATCTATACAACTATACATACTAACTTAAGCTTGTCGTCCTCATCTGCTGAGTCATTTATCATTTGAGCGATTGATTCTCTCCACTGTAATGATGATCTGAAGGGTTACTACAATTAAGTGGCTGAACTAAGTCATTAGTTAGTAGTAACATTAGTATTTCTACAACCTACTCCCCCTTCAAGAACCATCAGCAATTTTCCCAGGCTTTAATCTGACAAATCTCTCAAAAACTCTAGACTATTGCAGCATCCTTGTATGCAAGTAAACAGGTCATATAAGCATTTTTACATCCATGTTTACAATATGTAATAATAGTTATATATATTTTTTATTTTTGGCCAGAATTTCCCTTAAATTAAGAGATATACGCCCACTTCCTGCATTTAACCCAAACCCTACACGTAAGACATTGTTGAGGTTGTATTTAGTTAATTTCTACAAGGCCACTTTCTAATCTCTCTTCATTTCTCAGATTAAAACAATTCCTTTTATTTCTGTACCTTTAGGCCTGATACGTATAAATGACCTCTGCGCTCATTGGTTGCACTGCATTGTCTTACTCAAAAGCTTTTTGAATACTTCAAATTGATTTTTATTTCAGAAATAATGCTTATTTTTAAAATACTTTTATTTTAAACATTTATTAAAACAAAATTATATAGAACAACTTCAATAGAAACAAATCAGTCCAATGTCCACATAAAACATCTCATCCTGTAAGACAGAGAAGGTGCTTCTGAATCATCAGTCATGTTCAGCAATTCATGAACTATTCATTAAGGGATACAAACACTGCTGTTTTCTCCTTCCTGTCTGGTTCTCCTTATGCAACCAATAAAAAGGAGACATTGATTCTAAAGTCCAGCACAATTTGGTAGTTTCCCTCATCAAACACACACTACTTCTGTAGTAGTCTGCATAACCAGGCAAGTAATATAATAAAATGTTAAATAAATATATTGTAACAAATACAGATACATTGCAAAATAAAAAAACAGTAACATCTCTCAATGTGAAACTTTTTGGCGAAAATAAAAGATGACCAAAGATAAAAATGAATGGGCTGTGCCACATGCACATAACCCAGGTGCACATCATTAAAACAAAAGGTAGACCCTTTTCTACTCTATTTCAATGGGTTTTTTAATATTATTTTTTGCATTTTCCCCATTCATTATTACACTCTGGAACCTGTATGTCTACAGGTTAATTGGCTGTCATCAAGTGTGCATATACTGTACACTATCACAACAAAAGCATTGGGACACACCCCGTAGCCATTGAATTCAAGTGTCGAGGCTGCACCAATTGCCACAGGTGTATGAAATCAAGCACTAGCCATGCACTCGGGTTTGCAAACAATAGTGAAAGAATGAGTCATTTTGAAGAGCTCAGTGAAAGTATGGAACTATCACAGCACGCCACCTTTGCAATAAGTGTGTTTGTGAGATTTCTGCCCTGTAAGTGGTATTACTGCAAAGTGGAAGGGTTTAGAAATAACAGGAAATCAACCATAAAACAGCAGAACACATGTAGTGATAGATCGGGATCAATGAGTGATGAGGCGCATTCTACACGAAAGCCACCAACACACTGTTGACTCTAAGTGTAGAGTGTCAAACTTCCTCTGGAGTTAGCCTCAGCACAAAAAATGCATGCTGGGAGTTGTGTGGAAAGCCCTCCCAGAAGAGAGGAAGCTACAAAAGGGGAACCAACTCCATATCCATGTCTATGGATTTGCAATGGGATGTCAAAAATTCCTGTAGCTGTAAGGGTGTCCCAGTATGTTGGTCTATACCGTGGATGTAGACCAATTATTCAACCTGAAATCTTCAAACTGTTATGGTATACAGGTACATCTCAAAAAACGAGAATGAAAAAGTTCAATATTCCTTGACATTCCTTTCAGAAAGTGAAATTCATATATTGAATAGATTCATTACAAAGAGTGAAATATGTTAAGCCTTTATTTCTTGGAATTTTGATGATTGTGGCTTTCAGATAATACAACCCAAAATTCATTTTCTCAGAAAATTTGAATATCACATAAGATCAATTTAAAAAGGATTTTAAATTCGGAAACGCAGCCATCAGTTTGTCTGCATTGTTGGGTCTGGTGTCTTCCTCTTGACAATACTCCATAGATTCTCTATGGGATTCAGGTCAGGCTGTGCTGACCAATCAAGCTGGTCGTTGAATCAGGTTTTGGTTGTCAAAGGTGTGGGCAGGTGCCAAGTCCTGCTAGAAAATGAAATCAGCCTCTCCATAAAGCTTGTCAGCAGAAGGAAACAACAGTCCAGTGTATTTCCTCTATAGCCCAGGTAAGACACATCTGACATTGTCTCTGGTTCAGGAATGACTCGTGATGCACTGACTCCAGCCTCAGTCCACTCTTTATGAAGCTCCTTCAAATTTTACATGGCAATCATCTCAAGACTGTGGTTGTCCCGGTTGTTGGTGCACATTTTCCTTCCACTCAACTTTCTATGATTATGCTTGGATACAGCACTCTGTGAACAACCAGCTTCTTGAGCAGTGACCTTTTGTGGCTTACCCTCCTTGTGGAGGGTGTCAATGACTGTCTTCTGGACATCTGTCAAGTCAGTAGTCTTCCCATGATGGTGTAGCCTCCTGACCCACACTGAGGCCATTTAAAGGCTGAGGAAACCTTTGCAGGTGTTTTGAGTTAATTAGCTGATTAGGGTGTGACACCATGACTTTCCAAGATTATCTTTTTCTGGAATTTTGGGTTTTATTATCAGGCAATCCAAGAAATAAAGGTTTGACGTATTTTACTCTATGTGTAATGAATCTATATGATATATGGATTTAACTTTCTGAAAGGAATGTCAGGAAATATAGAACTTTTCAATTTATTCTAATTTTATGACCAACACTTTATTTTATGTAAAATACGGTCTAATGTTTACCACTTCTGTAATTCAGTAATCTGACTGAAATGTTAACATGGTAGTTTAGGAAAATAATTAATTTACCAAAGAAATTTCAGTGAGTTTTGGCTTTTTTGTTCCAACTGAGGTGGTAATATGGAGCATTTTTATTTGATTTGAAATTTATATAGACTGTAATCAGAATAATAGGCTCCAAGTAAACCCACCTAACAGAATACGTCAGTCTTTTTCATGTTATTTAAATTTTAGATATACCTGCATATCTGCCAGAGTTTGCTGCTCTATTTAAGTCAGATTTGTGTGGGCACATGCAGTTTGGTAGCACTGGGTGCGTTCTGTATGGCTGAGCAATAATAAACTGCATTGTGCTTGTAAAAGAATGCTGAGGGCACCTTGTTTGAAATCCCACTTCTAGGGATCCAGTTAAACACATTTGCATTGCAGTATAACGCAACACATTATTGTTTTTCAGTGGTCTGAATCTAAAATATTATATTAATACTATAAAAAACAATAATAATAAAAATAATAATGTTTGTGCACATTTCTATGGCCTAGAGTGTTCTATACAAATTGTACAAATAATCATATTACTAAAACACAATGAAGCATACAGGATAATACACAAAGCAAAAAATTAAATCAGAGGTGACTTGTAGATTTATGTAGATTATTAATATGTAGATTTCCTGAAGCAGCTCCTCTGAAGCTTCTCCAGGTTTGTAATGGCAGGAAATAAAAAGAGCAACGGAAGCAAGGGAGACAAGAGAGGGAGAGGGAGAGACAGACAGACAAACAGAGAGACAGACAGGGGTACTTGTGTGTGTGTGTGTATTGCCAGGAAGCCAGCCTGCCAGCCTCCTGAGCTTAGGGCACATTAGAATGCAAAGCATTGCTGCGCGCGCACGCACACACACACACACACACACACACACACACACACACACACACGAGAGAGAGAGAGAGAGAATGAACAGTGAAAAATTAGAGAAAAAGAATAATATAAACAAAAAAGAGAAAGAGAGAAGCAACAGAGAAATAGAACAAGACAGAAATTAAAGAATGAAACAGCAGGAGAAAGAGAGAGAGAGAATGTGAGAAGTGTTAGAGAAAAAGAATTGAAAGAGCAATATAAACAAAAAGAAAGAGAAACAACAGAAGAGAATGAGAGAAATGAAATAATAAAATAGCACGGGCAGTTAAGGAGAGAAAGAGAGAGAGAGAGAAAAAAACAAGAGAGAAACCAATTGCCATAGAGAAAGAACAGAAATAGAGGGACGAATACAGAAAAGGAATGTGCAGGGAAAAAGAGCCAGACAGATGGAGAAAGTCAGGGGGAGAGAGACAGCGAGAGACAGACAGAGCGCAGAAGAGCTTTAGTGCTACAAAAACAAGCCCATCGGTGCATGGCCATGAAAAAGACGTGTGACTGTTCTGGCTTCAGAACTCCCCCGGGCGTCTCGAGCCGCTTCGACATCCTCTCCAAAAGATGGTCTCGAGAGCTCCCTCTCATTACTATGTCTCTGACTACGTCTCTACCCCCTCCCTTCTGTCCCATGCCACAGGCCCAAATTGTTACGCCGGAACGACGATCATTCCAGCCGGCATTGAAGTGAAGGTGGACGACTGCACCATCTGCCGCTGCCATAACGGAGACTGGTGGAAGCCTGCACAGTGCTTGCGACGGGAGTGCATCAATGGCCAGACGTCGTCATAGAAACACCCTCCGGAATGGAGAGGAGGGGCATTCGAGTGACGTCGTCGTCCGGCACCGGGGCGGCCCACCTTGGAACGCTGAGGGGGATGGACTGGCAGGAGCACAATACTTCTGGGAAAATGGGGCTGCTGTGCAAGCTGAGACACACTGAGATACACACACACACTAAACAGTGTCAGAGGAAGAATCTGAAACACTGTTCATTAGTTTTCTTCTACAACAGTTTCATCCTAGTTTTATTTCTTGCTTACGCTGCTCAAAAACAAAAGTTTCTACACTTCATGACTCAGTGAGAGCTGCTGATACGTTGTCAAAGGCTGCCTCATTTGCATATTGTTGCCAGTTTACAGCTGTATTTAAAACCCTGGACACTCCTCAGTCAAGATTAGCTCACGCGGTTACAGTCGGGTCATTTGCTGCAAGAAGGGATGAGTATTGATGGTCATTTTTGCTTCAGTCCAAGCTCTTTGGTGGGCAACAACATGACAGGCCTAAGGCCCAGCATAGCACAGCTCAAACAGAGCAACTCCATTTCCAAATATCAGTTCTCTGACGTTCCTGTTTGTTGTTCTGAGTGTTAATGTTTTCCCCTCCCTGCCGCTGGAGTTGTGTAAGTGTTATTCATTTGAAATCTCATGATGGCAATTAGTACAAAGCTCCTTCAGTAAGGGCTGGTTTTGGTTGGGCCAGCTGGTTTACAGGTCAAAAGTCCAAGGGAAAAGATGCTTTATTAAAGCAAAGGCCTGCCAGCAAAGAGACAGGACACAGGTGGTGCTGTGCCAAGTCTTTATAAAGCCAAGCCCATCAAATGGAAAGCAATCGATATGACGAAAGAAAAGAAACTGCTGCTGTGGTTCTAACAAATACTTTAGACAAAATTTATATTTCTACAATTCTGAACATTTCCCCAAATGCAGTTATTGAGCCAAAACTCAGAATTCAGATTCTGCTTCTTTAATTTAGGTGTGGAGCTGTGACTCATATTCAACAGTTTTCAAATTATTCAAGGATATTCAAAATATTACTCAAAATATTAAAATCTCATAGTCATCCAATTTTTTTTTTCATAAATACATCCCCAAAACTTTTCTTAACCCACTCAAGCTGCATCCACCTCTTCATTGTCAATGTGTTATCAAAAGTGACTATGAAAGTGATTTATGTGACTATTGACTACGGATTGTTAGCAATATTAACGGTGCAGCTCCAGTTCTATATTAAAGATGCAACATTTGGACTCAAAACACCATCTGGAAATGAGTGTAAATGAGATTTTTCAAACTGTTGCATTAATGATGGAAGCATCCTGATTGAAACATGTATTTGGATTGTTGTACCACATTGAAATGAGAGGTGGCCTTTCCAGACTAGAAAAGCTCCATTGTGATTACACTTCCAGGCCTTAGAAGCCAAGACAACAAACCACTGCAGCATTAATTCCGATTACTCCTGCCTGCTTGAGACGTCCTTGTTTTTCTCCCCCCAGCCTAAACAAGCAAAAGTCCTCCTAGAGGCCAACAGCTTGAACTTATCTAAGCAATTAGTAAGCCCAAAGAAGCCTGCTTTAATTTTCCTTAATAAGGTAATATTCTGTGATAAATTACCCACCAGACATGTGGCACAGCGGGCTGGCAGCTCAACCAAAGGCAGGAATCTGCACACAGCCTGCTGCTTCAAAGCCACATTCTTAAATACTTCCTCTCATCCTTGACACGCCGTAGTCCCAGCTTGTGGCAATTTTTCATTTCCTAGCTTTCAAGCCACCACATGTTGATCCACCGAAGCGCTTAAACCACTGAAGCTCTAGTCTAGAAGCACTTAAACCAATAAGAACCACCGAGCAGACTCCGGGGCTGATGGAACGGATCTTCCCCAACCCAAAATGCCTACGAATGATCGGAATGGAGCCGACGTGCCGCAGTGCCCTGGCACGAGCCTTCGTTTAGAATAAGCGAATGCATTGCTTATAGATTCTTTGGTTCAGCTCGAGTGGACGGACCAACCTGGGCAAACAGGCTCCTTGCCTTCTATTGCTGAGATGATAAATACAAGTCATTATTTCAAAAGCGAATTCCACCAAGCATACGCGATTTATCATAGGTGTTTTCTACCCAAAGAGAATTCATCCCAGTTAACCTTTTAGACCCTGTTGCCCAGCGCTGATGGATGAGCTGCTTAATAACAGATCTATGAGGATGGTAATGAGATGAAAATGAATGCAATAGCATGACCTCTTAAGAAGGGATGACACATTTATATATTTTCACCAAACAGCATTTCTGCCGGCAGGCTGTCTTATGGATTTTCAAAGTGGGGCCATTCTACAGTAGCTGGCCTTCCTCTTCTCCTTTTATGAGTTCAAGGTGGAATTCAGGCAGTTTATGTGGTTTATCAAATGTCCGGCATTGAAGTAGTATTTGCTAGTGTCTGGAAAATACAGATTAACACAAGCAATGGAGCAATTATTATTAATTAAAAAGTTAAAAATGTATTATTAATGCCAATGTGATTTAAAATGCTAAAGACAATAATAATAATGTTTCCTTTAAGTGTGCACAACAGTACACATGTCCATAATGGATATTAATAGAATAAACAAGTCTTTATTTAGATTAAAATGACTTTTACAAGAGACAAGTTCAAAAAGCAGCCAAACACTCTTCACATAGTAAAACACAGCATTAACAACACAACATACAATTATATTATTTACAATTGGACCATTTATAAGTAACTTAGGAAACACAGCCGCAGGTCTCAATCACTTTCTTCATGAGGCCCTTGAATACACCAATGGATAAAATGGTTTTAGCTTTAAAATTGTTTAATACCGATAATCATTTTTCCCCAGCTAAGTCAACACCCTGGGTAACCACTCATAACTGCGTTAATAATATTATTATTATTAAAGGATTAATAATTATGACTATGACCATGATACTGTTACTCACATCTAAAGGAATTATTATTAACAATAATTCATAATCCAAACTGTAGGAGAAAACCATAGTTAAAGTTAAAGCCAACAGTTGTGCTGTTATAAATCCAACTCTAAAGCCAAAGCTTTCCCGTCCCTCAGACTGCCATCTTCTTATTTCTGAGAATGGTGGTTCCAATAGGAATGGAGCTAAAAAGTGGTTTAAATCAGGTAGAGAAGTTCTGAGCCAATCTAGACTGTGCAACGAGGCCTGGCATAACACTAGTTTCTTGGCTCCACTTTTAAAACAGCCTTCAAAGCCCAGGGAGGATCTTTTGCTTGGGCTTTTATCAAATGAATATTTCTCTCCCAAGCTCAATCCCAATTATGATACACTGCCCTTTGCTGAAGGAGTCACAATCTGTATGAGTGATCAAAGACTTGGCTTCAAGCAGTGATGTAACCAACCTGTGTGTTTGCAATGCGTTGTTTCTAACGAAGCGAGTGTGAAAATTCAGTGGTGACATTTTTCATGTGACTTATACCTACCTTCAATGCCATTAAACTGTGCAGACATGTCTGACATTGGAAAACCATACATTGGTTTACACAGCGCCATCATCCTGGAGATTTGAGATCGAAAGGCTTTCATCAGTCGTGTTCGTGAGTTGCGTTACCTATAACTTGGCCACCAGTGCATTACTGAGAGGAAGCAGCTTTTGTCCCATTCTTTTATGACAATCATGAAGGAACCGGAACTGGCAAGGCCTCAGAGACGGACGGTTACGTTTCTCGCGTGGTCGTCACGCCCGCAACGTAAAACCTATGGGAGAAAAGAGGATTTTCACCCACTGGAAGCATCTGTGGAACTCTTCACCAATCTGTCCGTAGAGATGTTGTGCACATGGTGTCCGTCTTGTCCATCAAGCACCCCCTCATTCACAGTCCGTTTTGTAAAAGTGAATCACAGCCCTTTTTGAGACACCGACTAACTGTAGCTGGAAGCTATGAAAGATTGTTCTCTTTTTTCTAAACAAAACTGTTATATGAATTTGTGCCTGAAAACAAACTGTATCTATTAAGGAAACATACTGTTAAACAATCAGCTTTTATTACACATGGGCACTAAGGGTCATTCTTAAAGCAAAGGTCATTTCCTATATTTATTGTTTAATATAGTACTGCTTATTATTCAATATAAATGTTATTATACTATATAAAGTCAGAAACATATATATTTAAGAGAAAGTAAGTGAAGACCAGAAGAGTTTTGCTGAATGCAAATGTATTTTGGGATACTCAGCCAAACCCTTCTGTTCTTTATCCAGTATTAAACTAATCCAAGGTGCCCTTCATTGTGTACAGACATGTAAGTATCTTCAAGCGTACAGTGTGTATTCTGAATTCAAAGGTTAAAATAAGGGACAAAATGTGTATTATTTATGAAGACAAAAACTATTTTGTTAAATAGACTGAAAAAGTGGTATTCAGCAAAAAAAGAAAAAAAGTTGTGTTGTGTGTTGATTTATTCTTGGTGCCATTTCTCTGGTAAGCAGATCTCACTTTCTGGCCGTAGGATACTTTACCAGCCTGTGGGGCTGAGGGCTCTGATCATGGATAGTGCAAACACAGGGTTCTTCAGCGCCGGCATCAGCACCACTTCACAGCCGCGCATCCAAGTACACCCGAAAACATCGCATCTGCTATGCACAGCAGGCAGACTCCATCTAAAAATCAGAGATTCAGAACTCAGCCCTTCGACTAAAGACTCGTCTGCAAAAACAGTTAAGAAATAGTCACAAATTGCAGGAACAATCATGCTAGAAACAACCAAGTGTGCTTTAGTCAAGACCTAAGAATGCATGGATGTCATAACTCCTGTCTGCTCACTTCAGCCAGAAACACACGTTAAAAATAAACATTACAACGCAAAGACAATGCATTTAACAACTGAGAACCCAATGAGATCTTGCACTGCTATGTTGGAACTATAAGAAGAAAAGCACAGCCACTGTAGATGGTCAGTTGACCGCGGTGAAGGTGTGAGAATGCTGACGAATGCTCCAATGTTAGCAAGTGGTTGGTTTTGTATTGACTGTAACAGGAAAGGCTAAACAGAAGAAGTGAGTAGTTTATAGTAGGGATGTCCCAAGTTTCTTTTGTCCCTTAGTATGTGTCAGTCATTTATTACTGAATTCTCACACTGTCCTGCAAAAATGATGTGAACCCATTTCTTGTCTGCTTCCCCAGTTCCTAGCATGTCCTTGATTGTCAATGTTACACATACTGCTGTACGTAATCAGCGAAACCGATCCACATGCAATACAGCACGATTTAAACTAGTCCAGTGTGTAGTGAGGCCAAGTATCGACACAAATGTCTCCAAATGTTTTTCAATTCAATTCAGTTTTATTTATATAGCACTTTTTACAACAGAAAGAAGAACAGCTTTACAGGGTTCAGGTCTGAGCCTCTAATGAGCCAAGGCGACGGAGGCAAGAAAAACGCCCTGAAACTGAGGAAGAAACCTTGGGAGGAACCAAAGCTCAGTAGGGGAACCCATCCTTCTCTGGTCAACTCCGGGGAATGGATAATGAACAAAATTCAACAGCATGGGCTGGAAGCTTCCGTGATGCAGAAGCACTGCAGTCTCTAGTGTGCAGGTGGGCCATGATGAGGGTCCGGCAGGCAGGACACACAGGTGGCAGCTCCTCTCAGTGATGAGTGAACAAAAGAAAAACAGAGTTAGTGTGTGTTTGGTGAAGGTATAAAACTAAAGAAAAAGAATTGAGTGCAGAACAGGACTATAAATAAGACTCCGGCAAACTTCACTATGGTAGCCTGGCTAGAAGGGACAGAGTCGGGGGTCATGATCATGAGAGCCCCATGACACCAGCGCATCCCGATAGTAGGGCGTTGCAGTAATCTTGTCTTGAGGTAATAAAGGCATGAACTAGTTTTTCTGCGACTCCAAGGTTTCTGACGGCGGAGACAGGCGATGCAGGAGAATCAGCCAAGTTTAACATTAGTTAGTTAACATTAGTTCATCTCTAGCTTTGGTCCTAAAAGGAGAACTTCTGTTTTTCCAGCGTTTAGTTGAAGAAAATATTGGGACATCCAGATTTTTATGTGTGTTTTTCAATCGCAGTCACATCTGATAATTGTGCAGTTACACAAGTGAACTCGCTGTATTCCAGTTTTTGCTTTTTAGTTGTCCTTTCAAATTAAATGGAGCGCTGTTACTACTGCCTGCAAAATGCTCACATTACAAATATTGCCGCTTTCAATTAAGTTTAATGTGAATTTTTTAACCATGCAGTGTCACAAAGCTCTCCATTTACAGTACTTGCATGAGGATTGACAAACAGTCGGACAAAAAAGTATTTGGCAGCCACCGATTCTGAAATTTATTTGTATAATGGTGCAGAAAATAAGTATTTGGTCAATAACAAAAGCTCCCCTCAATACTTTGTAATGTAACCTTAGTTGGCAATAAGAAGTCACCAGGTTTGCACACAATGTAGCTGGTGTTTTGGCTCATTCTTCCATGCAGATCTTCTCAGAAGCGGTTATATTTTGGGGCTGTTGCTGGGCAACACAGGTTTTCAACTCCCTCTAAAGATTCTCTATTGGATTGAGGTGCAGAGACTGGCTAGGCCACTCCAGAACCTTGAAATGCTTTTTATGTAGCCAATACTTCGCTGCCCGGAAGGGGTGTATTGGGGAGCATTGTCATGCTGGAAGATTCATCCTTTTCTTAATACAGATCAGTCATCTTGTCCCCTTTGCAGAAAAGCAACTCTAAAGCATAATGATTCCACCCCCATGCTTCACAGTGGGTATGGTGTTCTTGGGATGCAACTCCATATTCTTCCCCCTCTAAACATGGCGAGAGGCATTTATAGCAAAGAGTTCCATTTTGGTCTCACCTGACCATATGACATCCAGCTGGTCTCAACTTTAGTCAAGCAAACTTTAGACAGGCCTGGACACGTGCTGGCTTAAGCAGGGGGACCTTGCGAGCGCTGCAGGATTTTAATCCATGACGTCAGTGTGTTACTAATAGTAACCTTTGTTACTGTGGTCCCAGCTGTCTTCAGGTCATTGACTAGTTCCCCGGTGTAGCTCTGGGCTGTTTCCTCACCATTCTCAAGATCATTTGTAACCCACCAGGTGAGATCTTGCATGGTCGAGGGAGATTGTCAATGATTTTAATTTATTCCATTTTCTAATAATTGCTTCAACAGTTGATCTCTTCTCGCCAAGCTGCTGCCTATTGCAGATTGGCTCATCCCAGTCTTCTTGATGTCGTTAGACAGCTCTTTGGTCTTGGCCATGGTGGAGGTTGGAGTCTGACTGTTTGAAGGTGTGGACAGGTGTCTTTTATACAGATACAGAGTTCAAACAGGTGCCATTAATACAAGCATTGAATGGAGGATTGAAGAGCTTCTTAAAGAAGTAGTAACAGGTCTGAGGGCCAGAATTCTTGCTTGTTTGTAGGCGCTAAATACTTCTTTTCTGCACTATTATACAAATAAATTCTTTAAAAATCATATAAATGTAATTTTTTTTTACATTCTGTCTCTCACAGTTGAAGTTAACCTATGATAAACATTACAGACTCTAATCTTTTTAAGGGGGACAACTTGCAGAATCGGTGGCTTCCAAATGCTTTTTTGCCCCACTGTAAAACTGATATTAAAGAAACCCTGAGATCGATTCGTGACATCCCTTGTTTACAGGTGTTCCTCAGGATTTGGTTACTCTCCTCTTAAAAGACAACTTTAAAGCTTGTGATAGTTTCAAGATGTTTTGAAATAATGTAAAGAAACTTTCCATGCATTCTTCACTGCGGTCCTCACATTTTCTTAACATAGCCCCACAAGATCTCCGCTGTTACAGAATGTGTTTTGTTATGAACAGACATGATAATGATGACAAAAAGAAATGCTTTCAATCGATGCAGCTCAACAGTAATTTTTAAATGTCAGTTTGTTTGTATGATTGTATAAAAATAAGCATCTAGAACATGTAAAATGAAATCCAGAAGATTGAACATTCAGTAGTTTGGTACCAAGGTTCAAGCATAGTTTGTGATGCATCAGACTAGATGATTGTCATTTTCTGCATCTACAGCACATTCTGGCAAGTTGGCAAATAAACAAAAGTGCTCATTCGAGTTCCAACAGAACTATACTGCAACTAAGCAAAACAAATGTACTGTTGAGCTAAATAACATTACCTCTAATGCTGGTTTGCTTGCAGCAGTCTATGGAGAATAAGCTGAAATATCAAGAATAGTTTTAAGGGCATTATGCAACCACAGAAACGCCAGCCAAGAGAACGGAGACGGGATGCGTGATAAGACTCCCTTCAGGCTCGTGTCTGCAAGGTGGGTAAAGTTTGTTGAGTGAGGTGTTAAGAGTTCAGCACATTTCCTGCTCTCTCCCCAGCAGCCCACAGGTTTGTCTGTACCCTCCTATTAATCAGGCCTTTGAAACCCTGTCCACACCACTAATTGCCTCCTCCACCTCCTCGCAAGATGGAGGCCAAGCAATTTAATGCAGCTCATAGCAATCAATAGCAATTAGGAGCATCCCTGAGTAATCCCATTGAAAGCTGTGTTTTGGGCGATGGCCAAAGAGGACTTCCAAGATCGAGGACCAGAAATCTTTCCTTTTTTCCTTCCCTTTAAACCTTTATTGAAGCAAAAGGCAAAGAAAACTTACTTGTTTCTTCAGAAGGGAAGTGCCATCTGGGTGAGTGGAAGATTAATTGTTCCACATGTCCTCCACTTTGGCTTGTTAGGTTGCATCCCCAAATCAATCTCCACACCAGTCTTCAGGAGCAAGGCTCACAGTATATGCAGGACACAACTTAAAAAAATTCTGGCTTTAGACAGATACAGAAAATTAGTCATAGGCAAACATCAAACAAGAACTTGTGGTCTAACAATTATGTTGCGTTTTTTGGAGCGAATCGTTGCCAAGGTCTTTTTGTGGTTTTTATTCAAGTTGCACAATAAATGCAGTGTACAAAGTGGGTCACAGCGCTTCCACAAAAAAGCAGCTGTATCCTAATTTTCTTTCTTTCAGCTGGTTTAATTTGTCCCATAAAAAGAACAGGAACAATAGCGCTGCAAAGCCATTCAACAATGTTCACCACAGTATTGTGCAAAGGGAAATGAATCTCAGCAGGATGGCAAGGAGGTTTTCTCTGTCTCATGGTGCCTAATACAAATACAGGAATTATTACAGTATCTCATTTATTATCTCTCTCCAAGTGTGGATCAAACTTAAACACATATCACAGACAAAACACAAGATTTTACAAGTTCTCAGCATTTTTTTACTTCATAATTCCTCCATTTACCACCACAAGTCACAGCACTGGCCAAAGCAGAGACTTCATTAAAATAACAGGCATCGTCTGCAAAGAAAACACCTACCTCATTCGAGTTTTAATTTAAACAGAAAAAGCAGTGGTTCTCAGGTCAAATTCAGTGTCCATATGTCCCCTTTTTAATCAGACAAACAAATTACTGCGGTAGATTAAAAGTCTTTAACATTGAGAAATGAACATTGAGGTTTGCTGCAAACAGGCCAACCCACTCCCCAAAGCAATCAAACCTAAAGCCATGAACATCAGCCAAGAGAAACCGTTCTGTAATCAGCTCACTGTGCCACCAACAGCAGCTAGGTCTAGATGACGCTGGTTTTCCCATGTCGACTAGAGTTCGGGAACAGGTAAAAGGCTGAAAGTCTTGATGCAGTCCAGCAGCCAGGAGGACGGGGCCGACCACACTTTGCCCAGACGGATTCGGCTGGGCCTGTAGGAGCCCTCAGGGTCGTAAAGGATGTATTGTGTACAGAAGGCCTGGTCTGACCCGGGTTGGGCATGGTAGGCTGCAGAGTGCAGAGTTTGGGTGACGTCACTGTCGGGTTTGGGCTGTCGGCTAAGGAGATGCCCTCCTCCTGCCTTTACCAGCTGCAGTACTTCCGCTTTTGGAGGATTCCTGAATGATCCCAGCAGGTAGAAAAAACAGCCATCAAACAGTCGTGGCAGCTGAGAGAAGATAAAAATAAACAAAAATATAAATAAATGAATAAATAAGTAAAGAGGCACCAACAAATGCTACAAAAATATAAAACATTATATATATATATATAGCTTGTGTCATTTATTTATTGGCAAGAAAATAAAATGTGCTCCAGTCTGGACACTGCTTTTCTCTGTAAATGCAGTCCAGATTCCAGGGTTGAAATTAAATGAAAGAATTTTGAAGCTAAACTACTTTAAAATACACTGTCGGCCAAAGGTTTAGGAACACCCAATTTTTCCAATGTTTCTGGGTGATTTAAGCAGTTCTGTTACAGTAAGTAACTTTAAACTGGTACAAAGGTGTTTCCAATAAAACAATGAAATAAAATGTTTGCAAACAATGTAGAGGAAAAGGCGGAGCTGGAACACATTGTTTCTCCACCCTCTGATGCAGTATTAGTACAGTACTGTAGAGCAGGAAGTAGTACTGTAT
>JBBIGC010000002.1:1708127-1720775 GCA_037576955.1 Lepidarchus adonis
CTGTAGAGCAGGAAGTAGTACTGTATATGGAGATCACAATGTGGAGGAAAAGGTCAGAAACAAAGACACAGTGAGAGCGTGAGGAGCGCGTGAGGAGCGCGTGGTCAGACTGAGTCAGCAGGGGATTATTTATACTGTGATTTTATTTAGTGATGGATTTTTAATTAATATACAAATAAAGAACAAGAGAAATAATGACTGAAATAATGTCTCTCTCTCTCTGTCTGTCTCTCTCTCTCTGTCTGTCTCTGTCTGTCTCTCTCTCTCTGTCTGTCTCTCTCTCTGTCTCTCTCACTCTCTCTCTCTCTCTGTCTGTCTCTCTGTCTCTCTCTGTCTCTCTCTTTCTCTCACACACATCAGCAGATTCGGAACTGAAGTATCGATATCATGATGCTGGTATCGATCGATATCAATACCAACTTTGGTATCGATATTATCAATATTTTGGATCCATCCACCCACCACTACAGTTCACATGAGGAATGGAGGATAAATTTAGCACCAAACTTAAACCAGTTCACAAAAAAATACATAAATAAATAAATAAATAATATAAAATATATATATATATATTTCTAATTTCTTATTTTCATTGTATTTGTTTCTAGTTCCATCTTTACTAATGCTGTATGGTGTTATATAAACAGGAATATACTTACTGCTTAGGTAGATCATTTAAAACAGCTTATGTGTCTTTTCTATAGTAGCAAATGTCCTTTAATAACATAAACTGTTGTGTGATGCACATAATCAGTTGGGTTTTTTGTTGAGAAACTTGCGATTTCTCTCACATGTGCAACAATTTTTAAAATTTTTATCAAGTTTTAAATGAATATTTCATCACCTTATAAACTAGTACTGTAATTAATGATTATGTGTGTGTGCAGTTCACATCGTTTCATATGCCTGTGTGTATTATTAATGTAGGGATATGAATTCACCCTGTATGATTCACCCTTTCTCAAATTCTGATGTCTAGCCGTCTATGAAGTAGACAGGTCAGAAAATGTCATGTTTTGCCTTTGGTGAATCTCTTCCACTCAATGGCCGACAATGGCATTATAATGACGATTGTATTTTTCACATGGGCCGGTTGTGATTCTGATGTAAAAAGACACTTGTTCCATGCACAATAAGACAAGAACCGAACATCTGCGTTGGAAAAATTGCTTTAATGCAAAAATAAGTTTGGTACATTTTTAAAAAGAGGAACTGTGCCTTGAAGCGGTCCAGGGAAAGAGCTGATGAAATATTCAGAACATGAGAGATGTGCCTGGAGAGGAAATATTAATGAGAATGAAGATGTGCAGACATTGAAGAATCATTTATATCTCGGAGCCAAAACGTTCTTTGTGATTTATACCAGCTCTAGGAGTAGTGCTGCGTCAATGCTGCCAGCGGTTTAGAAGATGAGAACCTCCCTCTCTGCATGCAGAGTCAATGGGGGGTTAAGTAACCAAATTATGGTCATCTGTTGGTGTTCTTCAGGCTTTGATGAGGAACCAAAAAGAAGACGGGTAGCTTTGGAGCTACACAGTCTAAGACGTGTAGGAAAGCTTTTCTAAATTAAGGCAAAGGGCCCAGACGTCTTCATTTGTGGCGCATGGGTTTAAGCTTGAGGGCCCCAACCCACAGTCATGTTAGGTGATGTACAAGTCATGTGTTAGCACCATGTTGCCTGGAGACAGATAGTCCGCTAGTAACAGAGATCGGCCTTCAGTGTTAAATGGTCCTGTTACGACGCATGAGCAGCTGTTGTAAATGGGAAACACATTGACATCACTGTTCATATTAAAAGATTAAAAAATAAAAAAGAAAGTGCAAGAACAATTAAAGACAAATACCGAACAGTGCAAATACTCTCGTCCCACAGTGATGCGCATTTGTAGCATTTTAATAAGGAAAATTAGACGTACATGAAGTAATATAGTATCTAAACATAAAAGAGGTTTAAATATACATTTGGCTAATGGAGAAAGTCATTTTGTGCATTAAAATTAATATTTTATAAATATTTGAGTACTTTGGCCTTTGATGTTGACACTGGTATTCAGACAGAAAGAACGAGAGAAGAGTTCCTCACAAAGTGCATTAGATACTTAATTAAATAGAACATAATGTAAATTAATGTCATTTGATTTGATCCATTTGGAAAATGAAAGCACCCAAACTAGTTTTTAAGAGTTAATAATCACTTCATTGTCGTTGAGTACTATCTGCCTGGTTCTGCTATGTGTCGAGAGTGCTGAAAGTGTCCAGACTGTCCAAGTCTTCACTGACATCCTGCGATTCAGTGCCGTCCTTTTCCATAGCAAAGTTGATGAAGACCTGGAGAGGCAAAACGAGACAAAACTTCTGTCAGTTTCAGGGCCACAGTTAATCTTTAACATCTTTTCATTTCTTCTGGCTTAGTTTCTCTTTTTCTCTTGCTCACTCTCTCTCCCCCTCTCTCTCATCACTCTCTCCTTTCTCTTCTCCCCCCTTTCCCTTCTTTTCTCTCTCTCCCTCTCTACATTCTCCTTTCCTCTCTCCCTCTCTCTCTCATCGGTCTTTACTTCCTCCTCTCTCCTCTCTCTTCTCTCTACACTCCCCCTCTCTTATTGCTCTCTCCTTTCCCCCTTTTTCTCCTCTTTTCTCTCCCTCCCTCTCTCTTCTCTCTCTACATTCTCCTCTCCTCTATCCCTCTCTCTCTCATCTGTCTTTACTTTCCCCTCTCTCTTCTCTCTTCTCTTCCCCTCTCGTCCTTTCTCTTTTTTCCCCCTTTTCCTCATATCTTTCTTTTCTCTCCCTCCCCCTCTCTTCTCTTTCTTCTCTCTCCACTTTCACTCTCACTCTCACTCATCGCTCTTTCCTTTCTCTTCTCCCCACGTTCTCTCCTCTCTTTCTTTTCTCTCTCCTCTCTCTCTCTCTCTCTCTTCTCTCTCTTCTCTCTCTTCTCTCTAATCTTCCTCTTTTATTGCTCTCTCCTTCCTCTTCTCCCCCCTTTTCTCCTCTTTCATTTCTCTTTCTCCCACTCTCTTCTCTCTCTCCTTTTTCTTCTCTCTCTTCTCTCTCCACTCTCTCTCACTCATCGCTCTCTCCTTTCTCTTCTCCCCCTCTTTCTCTCCTCTCTTTCTCTTTCTTTTCTCTCTCCCTTTCTCTTCTCTCTCCCTCTCTCTCTCTCTCTCTAACAGACGAGAATATATAAATCCATGAGAAGTTCCAGGCCACTCAGTGTCTTTCTCTCTTCCTAACTCAATTCATTCGTCCATCCCTCCATCAGTCACTTGTTCATCCGCTAACATCCACCCTCCATTCTTTCTCATTCGCTCCTACATTCATTGCCTCTTTTTCTCTATCTAGCTCCCTCTCCCCGTCCTCACCTCATCCAGCGTGGTCTGACTGACTGAGAAGTGTTTGATCTGCAGCGCGGCTTTGTTCAACTCTAGCTGGTCAAAGATGTCAGCCACACCGCCAGGAGCAACTGGAACATGGTATTCCACCATAGATGAGTGATGATCCTGCACAAACACAGTAAAAAGCATGTCAAATTGATGCACCACACTTACTGGCTTACAAGCAGCGATGGTCTGCCGCAGTCTGAATCAGCCCCAATCCCAGTTCCATTTTCCATTTTCCTGAGTCATATAATTAGCTAATTATCAACCCATTTTCTGCTCAATCAGCTCTGCTGTTACCCAGACATGTTCATGGAGTACATGAAGTGAGGCTCTGGTCTCTGGAGCTGATTCTTTAGAAAATAAATGATTAGATTCATACTGCATTGTACAAATGAAAATCCCTGCAACAAACATGTCAGGGTAAACGTGAATGTATATAAAAAGCCTTTACAGAACACCTCACAGAACTGCTGGGCATGTCCCTCATATTGATAGTAGGTCCCTAATGCCCACAAATTCTATACAATATGCTGGAAAGGCTGACATTTTGATAGAAGTGAGTCACCAGTCAGTTAAGTGCAGATCCAAGCTGACTCAGTCAACACTTGACAGCGAGTTCTCTGCTGTTAGCTACATGCTAAATTTGTATCCAATATGGCCGCTACCATTATTCTGCTATTCAACACACTGCTGCCTCTTTTTATCAATAATTGTGCAGACATCCCATGCCTCTGAGAAGTTCTGGAAGTCTCCTTCACATTGATAGTGGTTCCCTGATGCCTGTAAATTATATACAACATCCCAGAAATCAATGTTCTTGATAATAAGTGAGCAAAACAGATGAAGAGAGTGAGATTTAGTTTTGTCTTGTTATTACTCCCAGCAATGTGTTTTCGTAGGGATTTTATAGGGTGTCACACAATTTATGATTTTATTTGAGATGACCTAACAACTCAACAGAGTTTGAGGGAACTGTGATTACTGAGGCATGCAATTTTCAGAGTGCTAACTTAGCATGTAGCTAACAGCAGAGAACTCGCTGTCAAGTGTTGACTGAGTCAGCTTGGATCTGCACTTAACTGACTGGTGACTCACTTCTAACAAAATGTCAGCCTTTCCAGCATATTGTATAGAATTTGTGGGCATTAGGGACCTACTATCAATATGAGCGACATTCCCACCAGTTCTGTGAGGTGCAGCTCTCAAAACTCCAGTGCAAAACCAAAAAAGCAATTTTCACGCACCAAATATTGTTTGAAAGATTACTAAAACCAGACATTTTAATGACCTGGATAGCTGAAAATGTTCACAGATGTAATTACAGAGCCTTTCAAGAACCAAAGTAGCTGTGGATTAGCTGTAGTAAAGCAGGGCAAACACAGAATTTGTGGTACATAGAGCTCCCAGGACTGAGACTGAAACACCTGCTCTTCGAAATGAAAAATGACCTACAGTATATTTTAGCTACAAATGCAGAGAACCACTCAGCAGGGCAGCCTTTAAATGCTCCCTGCTCTAATATACATAGAGCACACTGATCTGTATGAAAAGACTCAGAGTAGTGTTAGTACCTTCAAGTAAGTGCTGGGAAAATGCTGCTCCATGAACTTGGTGATTGCATCTACATCAGTGGAAGCTGTAGTGAGGTACATCTTCACAGTAAAGCCACTGCCAAACCTGTTGGGTCAACACAGGTTAGTGCTACTTCTCCAGACAAAGTAAACTAGTGTCTGCAAAGCGTATCAGACAGAGGTGTCCTCTGAAGTGAAGTGGAGAACAAATGTGAAGATAGTCAGAGGAGAAGTGGTCACTAATAGGTTTGTGGAGGCAGAGAAGGAGGTCGCTGACCTGTTCTTGATATGCTGTAGGGAACCCAGACATCTGAATTGGCCTTGCACCATTATAGCCAGACGAGTACACAAAGCCTCACACTCCTCCATGCTAAAACAAGCAATACAACAAACGAGTTAGGAAAAATCAACTGATTTACTTTTAATACTAGTTTTTAGTACTTTATTATCTACTCTTTTTCTTTAAAGAGGTGATTTGTATTTTGAACAAGCATGAAGGTTCAAAAATTGTTACAAATCCCACTTATGGAAAAGTTATTTTGAAAATTGCAATGAAAAAACATAAATAATAACAAAGGAAATAAGGAAAATATGGGTTGGGCTCTTGTCCAGTGTGTGCCCTGCCTTGACTCATAGTCTGCTGGGTTCGGCTCCAGCTTCCCGAAATGGATTAAGCGGTTTGGATAATGGATGGATGAACAAGGAAAGTATTTCCAATGATTGCACTGTGAATTTAGGATTTGACGCTAGCAACACATTAAAAAAAAGAAGACAAGGGCATGTTTACCACTGTGTTACATCACCTTACTTTTTCACTGATTCACATTTGGGAGTTGGGGAAACTACTAATGGAGTTTTGCAAGTGGATTTTTAACCCAGTCATGCTTGGTACAAGATATCAGGTGCTCAGCAGTTCATGGTTGCTGTTATCTGATTCTCCTCATGATGCACTGTACATTTTCAGTAGGTGGCAGATCTGGACAGTTTGGCATTTTCGATCTATAGATTGTAGATATATGTGATTTTATTCCCTGGTGCTGCAGCAGACTATGTTAAGTGAGTCTGACTGGCTGTTTGCATCAAAATAGCATGATAATTTCTCATGCAGTGCCTTCTCAGGGCTCGAAGGTCATGCACATTCAACAGTGGTTTCTATGCTTGAATAGATTTCTTCTCTGGTTTCCGTTAATCTCTCTGGCAAAAAGCCTACATTCTTTGCAATCTTACATTGAAATTAAATGTTCTTTTTGAACTGACTGATAATTCTCTCACAAAGCAAGTCTGCAGGTATCAAATATAAAATTAGTTTATATTTACAGAGAAGAGTTGGACAGCTTAACCTTTAAATTGCATTGTACCTTTGTCAGTTGTTTATGGTGAAATTAAAGCTCTTAATGACTTCAAATGCATTGACTGAATGTATGTACACTCTCTCAGAAATACAGTCACAGTGTATTAAGCAATAAAAGCAGTATGGAGCTTCTCTTTTTTCTGATAGAAACACTGTGGTACACAAATAGCTCTAATTTCAGTGGCTGGTCTAATGTGTGTATGCACACGGCTGATTTTCAATAGCTGAAGATAGGATTTCTGCAATAGAATATTAGGTAAGATATAATAAAAACAAGATAAAAAGGCTGTATACTGGTTTCAGGGCCCAGTACCTATTCTCTAAACTAATTGCATATAATAGAAATTCATATTAAACCTACTGCATATATAAAATGCAATATGTTGTAAAACAACTATGGTTATTAAAATTAGGCTTGGAAATGACACATAACCCACAATGAAAAGCTAAGGACATACATACCTAGTATTGCATTATTTTATATTATCACATTATATCTTTAGCTTGGCTGCACAAATGATCATTTAGGAATACAAGTCAAAAAACAGTCCTTTTGTTTATTTTATTGTTTGCTTGATGTGCTCATATGATGATTACAGTAAAAATGATGAGTAGTCATAGAGAGTGTAATGTGATTGTTTGATGTTTATATAGAAGTGGTATTTATTTGGAAGCAGTGTTTATATGCAAGCAGTGTTTGTATGTAAAGTGGTGTTTATATATAAAGTGGTGTTTATATGCAAGCAGTGTTTACATGAAATGGCACTTAAATGCAACCAATGTTTTAATGTAAAGTGGTGTTTATATGCCAGCAGTGTTTGCATGTAAAGTGGCGTTTGTATGTAAAGTGGTGTTTATATGTAAAGTGGTGTTTATATGTAAAGTGGCGTTTGTATGAAAAGTGGTGTTTATATGTAAAATGTTGTTTATATGTAAAGTGGCGTTTATATGTAAAGTGGCGTTTGTATGAAAAGTGGTGTTTATATGTAAAATGGTGTTTATATGTAAAGTGGCGTTTGTATTTAAAGTGGCGTTTGTATGAAAAGTCTTGTTTATATGTAAAGTGGCGTTTTTATTTAACTGGCGTTTGTATGAAAAGTGGTGTTTATATGTAAAGTGGTGTTTATATGTAAAATGGCGTTTATATGTAAAGTGGCGTTTGTATGAAAAGTGGTGTTTGTATGTAAAATGGTGTTTATATGTAAAGTGGCGTTTATATGTAAAGTGGCGTTTGTATGTAAAGTGGCGTTTGTATGTAAAGTGGCGTTTGTATGAAAAGTCTTGTTTATATGTAAAGTGGCGTTTTTATTTAACTGGCGTTTGTATGAAAAGTGGTGTTTATATGTAAAGTGGTGTTTATATGTAAAGTGGCGTTTATATGTAAAGTGGCGTTTGTATGAAAAGTGGTGTTAATATGAAAAGTGGCGTTTGTATGAAAAGTGGCGTTTATATGTGAAATGGTGATTATATGTAAAGTGGTGATAATATGTAAAGTGGCATTTATATGTAAAGTGGTGTTTATAATGACATGGTGTTTATATGTAAAACAGAGACGAAATGATCCTGTGACCATTCTTATTTGATGTGCAATTTGCATGATTTGCCCAAGTGAGCTGATGCCCTCCTGTCTACATGTCTATCGCAGGCTTAACTTGGTAAAAAGCACATGACAGGTCACTTTAGATATTTTGGGAAGATTAAGCAGTACCAATCTTCAGAAAAATGACATTATAATGAGTGTCGTAGAGAGTGTTATGCTTGTAAAATTTATGTGACTGTAACTCATGTTGGTTCGTTTAATTCATTAAATCAGTTACAGAGATAATCATTAGTAATGATTAGTTCTAATGGTGCTACATATGTATATTCCTACCTGTGTGATGTCAGAACCACAGCACATTTTCCCATCACTTCTTCTGAGATTATCTTCCAGAGGTGCCGTTTGGTACGGGGGTCCATTCCTGAACTGGGCTCATCCTGATGAATAGGGGGAGCAAAGGAAAAAAGGTAAGTGTCCCAGGAGGACAATGAGCAGATCAGTGTTTCTTTATAGCACAGAGCCTCAGTGTAATATCAGATCAGCTCTGGATATAACCCACTGCAGTGTAAAGTAGGTAAAAGCTGCAGTAAATTTCCCTGTTTGCTGAAAGCAATACATTTTAAAGTAGCGGCAGATGGAACTGCTGACAGGTGTGCAAGATCAAGCTG
The DNA here is from genome assembly GCA_037576955.1 of Lepidarchus adonis. NCBI lineage: Eukaryota > Metazoa > Chordata > Actinopteri > Characiformes > Lepidarchidae > Lepidarchus > Lepidarchus adonis. The sequence continues at coordinate 1,716,638 of JBBIGC010000002.1, forward strand.
ATAGAAAGACGCAGGAGAAGTGCTGAATGGAGAAATTATAATATAAACTGTAATGTGCAATGTTGAGAAAAGCGAGGGAGGAAGTTCAACGCACCAGCAGCAGGATCTGAGGCTGTCCAATGAGCGCCAGGGCAGTAGAGAGTTTCCGGCGTGTTCCACAGCTGTAGCGTTCACTGGTAATACACCTGTGGTAGTTCAGCTCCAGTTTCTTCAGCAAATAGTTTACAACCTACACAGCACAAAACATTTGGTCAGCTGAGAGAAGATGCTGGGCTTTTTTTTTTCCAGTTATTTCACAAACATATTTTTAAAATTTTCACCACAGCTTTCCATACGTTTCTGTCTTGGTTTAATTAAGTTGTAATTGCCCTGAAACAGGCTTCACACCTTGGTCTAGAAAGTTGAGCATGTGGTCTTATCACCATATGAGTTGCTCTGAACAGTGTTTTGATTAAACAGCTGTTGACATCTGACCTGCCACTCAAAGCACGTCATGCATGCTGCATTAATTAACCAGATTCCATCATCAGAAAAGCCAACCAGCCGCTCTGAACTCAAACATCCAACAATGAACCTGCGACAAATTCTAATCAGTTCTGTTTCAATGGCTTTAAATTCACCCCCTCACTGTCCTGTTTGAAAACGCTAGTGTGTTCCTCTGAATACTGAGAATGCTTATACTCTTTCACTAATCTAAGCTAATGAGCTGATCCACAGAGGCAGTGGCAACAGCAAGAGCTTACTGATATAGCTTACAAGTCATTTTTTGCTTCCCAAAAGCTATTACACTCATTAAGGCTCCAGATTTCCATTTCTGGGCAATTTCTGTCCCTTCACTGGTGACATAAAGGCTGAAAATAAGGCAACAGTGTCCTCGACTTGAGCCCTTACCTCCTATCTCTGTTCCTGGAGATGACTCACCTTCTAAAAGGCTGTGAAAATGTTCACTGTTTCCATTAGTCTTAGTTGGCTATGTGTAGAAGCTATTACTTCTATCACTGTGAAGCGACAAACCATATTAAAATGATAAAAACCATAACAGTGCAGAGGGTCGCCCTCCTAACGCCCATATGGGGAGAACCTAATGTTACCCATAATAAATAACTATCACAGTTTCTGATCACTATGGAAAGTCTAGTCTCTAAAGGTCAAAATAGAAAGAAGGGCAGAGGACTGTAGTGACTCAAGCCTGGAAAATTCATCATTGGATGACTTTTTCCAAATGTATGTTTTTTTATTATTTTGAAATTGAAATAACCAATATTTAACAGCCGACTAATGTTCTAATGATAATGCTTGAAAGCAATGCTTCATATTCAATAATTTAGTTAAAAGAAGGAGTTTTCACTCATTTGAACAATGGCAATTTAAACAGAATATTATATTTCATATTTACTTATTTTGTATGTGATCTAATGATTTATATTATGGTCACTGCGCAATAACCTCCCCTATCCTATCAAGTTACATTAGCATTATGTTTGAATATGATTTATGAATTATATGGAGGCTCAAACACGGTGTTTAATGTTCAGAAGTCAAAAATCAAAGTGCAGGAGGTCAGGCAGCATCAGGCAAAATATTTCATCCAAATTCATAGTGCAAAAAAACAGCCAAAGTCAAAAACAAAAGACTAGGATACAGAGAACACTCCTGACCTCGCTGCTCTAGATGCCAAGTCTGGAATCTCATAATGATCCCATTTTTGTCAGTTTCTGACATAATTCTGTTGGACTAAAGTCAATGTTAGATCACAAACATGATGATGTACTGCTACACAGAATATTCTCAGACTGTTTTCAAGTTCAGACCCAACATTTCCAGCCCAGTTAAAGCTCTAGTGAAGAAAAAAGAGATGCGAGTGGGCAGAGTCTAGACACTTAAAGGACCAATGCCACTCAAACTAACATGACTCTATACAGGGGGTCCTTGACTTATTGTATGTCAGGGTCCCATACCTCCGAATGCAACTTAAGTCACAACCCATTGAAATATGCATCTACGTTTGTAATGTCCTGGTGTCATTTCTCTGTCAGTCCACCAGGGGGAGACACTCACCCATCTGAAGCTCTGTTTCACCCTTTTCTGAGCATTTTATTATATAACCCTTTTCTTTCACTTTTACACCATTTTTTAAATGGGGGCAGCAACATAACCACAAATTTCTGTTGGGTACGACATAAGTCCCTGTACTCTGATCAGCCACATTATTAATTTATTTGTTATTATTATTATTATTATTATTATTATTATTATTATTATTATTAATAATAATAATAATAATAATAATAATAATAATAATAATAATATATATATATATTTTTTTATTTTAATTTGTAACTAATGTGTTTGTGTTATTAATCACCTGGCTGTTCATCAGTGGTCAGTTTCTACCCAAAGTGTCACTGTTGGTGTTTTTTTTGCCAGTGGACCACTTTGACACTGATATACTACTATGTTGTATCAATGCTACGTTGAGAAGGGTCCACTACCACTACCAGCAGCAGGCCTATGGTCAAAAATGGACCAATAATGAATGGGGTAAAGTAGGGATGATAAATTGTGTATCATAAGATGCTATGGTCTTTAATTGTACACCTGTATCATGGACAGCAAGTAGTTTAACATAATAAAGTGCCAAAAAACGAAAAAGTGTTTTTTATAATGTCTGATAATTTTGTATTATCCTTTGCTTCAGGATACAAAGCGTAAGTGACGAATCTCTCAGAGATGCACTGCACACCTTTGCTTCACTCATTTATTTCTCTACAGACAACATTTTTGCCAATGTGTCAGAATGTGCCTCAATCAGCAGCTTCGTGATAAGTCCTTAAGAAATGTTGTCTCACTGGCTTGTTTATGGCTAATGAAGATTTCACTAGTGGCCCAAGGCAGGTTTTCCAGAACTGCCCCTTCCCAATAATCCTGTGACAAAGGAAGATTAATTAGCTTCCTCTCTAATCAATATGGAGAAACGCCAGCACTGGTCTGTCAAATTCAACCCTCCGCTCAAATCAAACTCCCTCTGCTCTGAGACTAAAGCAAAGGGCCGTACCCCTGCGACCCTTATATTAAGACATGTGATGAATGAAGTCAGTGCTTTCTGCAGGTTGTACACATATAGAACACAGGCTCAAAAGCCTTAGATGCAAAAAAGAGTTTTAGAAAGTAAATATCACTGTGAATAAACAATCAATATATGGGTTAAAGTAATACGATACAAATGGCAACTAATTTAGTGCTCTTTTTTCCTAGCAGGACAGCTCCCTTCAGCACTAGCCTTGAGTCCCTTGAGTTCTTCTTCTATTCTACACTATTATATTCTTCTATTATATAATTCAAGTCAAACAAAAAGTTTGATTCTTAATTCATGAGTTTAATCAGATTGACCAGATGTAAGCTGAATTTTATAAGTTGACCACCAAGAAGCTGCATTTGGACAAAGTTGTGAATGTAAATGCCAGTGGAGAAAGACCATCACATTCCATTGAGATTAATGGTATATCTACCAGGTGAAAGATAGATATAGATACTGTATATACATATGGTAACAGCCAGGGCAGCGGTGGCCTAGTGGTTAAGACTGAGAGCTGAAAGTCGCAGGTTCAAGTCCCAGCCCGGGCACCACTGAGGAACCCTTGAGCAAGGTACCATCCCCACTTCACTGCTCCCCGGGCACTGTTGATAGCTGCCCGCTGCTCCATGTGTGCACGTGTGATGGGTAAAATGCAGAGGACAAGTTTCGTTGTGGTGACTGTGTGCAGTGATGTATTCACAATGATCGGAAATCACGAATCACTGTAAGCAAAAACTGTCACTAGTGACACTATTCTAAAAGCCACAAATGTCAACGAATAGCAGTTTATTAAACAGCAGAGATACAATTTCAAATTCTATTACGTACAAAGGAAATAATAACAGCATACTTCACTCTGAAGTTTTAGATCCATTTACTTTTATTTATTTACTTTTACTGGTTCTGATTCTAGTCAAAAAACTGTGTTTTGAGACCCATTGCTCTAAAGAACTGTCTGTCTGACAATCTACCCGTCTATCTATCAGTCTATTTATGTCTTTCGGTCTGTCGCTCAAATTATGTCAGTCTGTCCGTACATCCACCTATGCATCCATCCAGCTA
>JBBIGC010000002.1:1737741-1749535 GCA_037576955.1 Lepidarchus adonis
TTTCGGATTTCACTTTATTTACGCTGCTAATAAAGTTACATAATTACACAATGTTAAACTATCACCTCAAACTCCAATAACTAACAAAATAAACAAAAATAAATTATATAATTAAAAGTTGAATTAATAAATAACAGGTTTTTCGTCAAGAGCCACAGCAAGGTGGCTGAAGAGCCGTTTGCGGCTCGGGAGCCGTGGGTTGCCGACCCCTGGTTTAGGGAAAGCATCACTGCAGGCCTAAGTCTGAGATACGTCACTGAGTGTGAATATGAGCTGTGGGTTTTAGATGGAACCTCTATGCCAGGACTATTTACTGAAGGAATAACGTTAATCATGCTACATATCAAGTAAATTATATGTGAACATGACTATTAAAAGCATTAATTAGAACACTGAATGTCTTTTACAAGACCAAACATTGCTCATGTGCAATGCAATTATTTCAGTGATTACATACGACCAACATCTTCAGGAAGCAGAAATGTAGGGATGTGATTTTTCCTTTTGTTTTGGTATTTCTGGACTGTAACTGAAGGTTTATAATAGTTAGACTTTGCCATTGCAATTATTCCATACATTTCCTTTTGAGCATATCCAGCCTTTTTCTCAACACTGCTATTAACGTTACAGTTATTTTCCTCTCTTAATAAACAGAAATACTGTACCTCACCAGGCACAATGTTAAGCGGCCTGTACGTTTGTTAGAAGAAAATCATTAAGTGAATTTGGACTGAACAGTTCTAGGATTTTTAAAAAAAAAAGAGGAACTACCCATAGAACTGCACACTCTTTAAGACGAGTAGACTGGGAATATGTTTCCCAAAGTCCTTTATAGTAAATGACAAAAACATCCTACTATGCTGTTCTGGTAGGAAAGAAATACAATAGGTAATTACAAGGGAAGCACTCACTGGCTTTTTCTCCGAAGTACATGTTACCATTGGAGTCATCTGTCAGGCTGTCTTTTGAAGCTGCCATTTCTTGCACTGACTCGGACACTGTACAAGGCCTGTCCTCCACTGGCTCCAAATCATCTCTCGTCAGCTGCAGGAACACCTGGAGCAAGAGATAAGCTAATAGGCCCAAAGCTCCTTTCTTTCATAAGAGTTTTTGGTTTGTAGGTTTTAACTCTTTTACACAATACAGGGAATCGTTAAATTTGTCCATGGTAACTGACCTTATGCCACAGATGCAGCAGGTGAACAAAAATAGATATTTTTTAAACATAATCTTATGACCATTTGTCATTGTGAACACACTCACACAAAGTGCAACACATCGAAATGAGGACTCTGCATTTAATCCAAGGATTAAAATCCAAGGATGGAGCAGTGAGTAGTTGGTACCTTGCTCAAGGGAACCTCAGCGGTATATCAGGTGGGACTTGAACCAGTGACCTTCAGATCCCAAACGCAAGGTCCTAATCACTAAACCACCACTGCCCATTTGGAAAATAAATTTGTATCTCCAAAAGTTAATGTGAAAAGTTTTATTTTTAATGGTCTGTTTATTATAAAATGCTCACAGAGCATAATGGTCAACTGGTGATGTAACCAATTACTAGGGTCAGCCTCACCTCTTCTAGAGTTGTGTCTGAGATGCCATAGCAACCCAGCTGTAGTGCATCCAGGTTTCTGTCCAAGCCAATAAGTAGTGAGCGGTAGGCGGATGCATTCTGGGTATTGTAGACGGGAAGAGAGTAAACAATATCTCCAACATCTCCCTCCTTCTGTCGAGCTTCAGGCATATGTGAGTGGATGAAAGCTTTCAGCTGCTCACTGTCAAATTTATCCTCAGAATCAGGTGGCTGAACCTGCGAAAGCGGTGAAAAAAACATCAAATACACTAGAGAAGCAGCTTGTCGTGGTGAAGAGGTGAGACATATATTTTTCATGAAAAAGTTCTCAGATATTCTACAAAACATGCTATGCAGCATTGATGAGAACCACATATCTACGAGCCATTGGCATCAAAGCTGTGAAACTATTGCAACATTGATTCCACTGGAAATAGGTTTACTTACTTTACTTACTGCTTGTTGGATTTTACATGTTGGTTAAACGCTTGATGCCAAACAAAGTCAAGCAGCCAAGATATGGTTTTGTCTAAAGTTAACTTCTTTGGTATTTCACTGGGGCTAATGTAGCTAACCCCATTGGTTAGCATGTCTAAATCATCACACACTTGCCTCAAACTGTGTCAAGTTGTTAAGTCATCTCAAACTGACATGCTTATGTGGTTTCTGAAATAACTAGTTCCATGATTTAAGATGACTGCTAATGCTACATTTAGCCATGCTACATCCTTTTAGTTCATGGTTTAGTCACATTAGCTTCATAGCTCAAAGCCAAAGCTAAGTAAGTGAAATTAGGACACCAAACATGCCTTGACTGATTGATTACACCACATGTAAGATAAATTAACTCAATCAAAAATGTCTGTAAGTGTATACGTTCAGCACAGAACCTTCTTGGTGATGGTGAGGTTGTAGCCCTGGGCCAGCTTGTCTTTTAGATAGAATGGAGATCCACAGCATTTGAGGCCTCCACGCTCTAGGAAAGCGATGCGATCGCTGAGAATCTCAGCCTCATCCAGGTGATGAGTGGACAGTATAATTGTACGTTCTAGAAAACAGAAGACGCAAAGATATGTCTAATCAGATATCGCAGATAAAAAGAGCGATAAATTGCAGGGAAGAAGGACGAGACGTTGGAAGGTAGAGCAAATCAAACCCATCCTTTTTTCTTACTTTTCAAAACGCAGTGGGAGACAAACTGTCTTTCTGTTTCAGAAGGACATAATTAAGGAGCAGAAAGGTAAGCAGCGAAACCATGACAGATAACAATCGCTGATTACCACGTCTACTGAGACCCTTTCCTATTCTTGTTTCCTCTACAGCCATGTGCACCTTGAGAAAACCCATTAATTCTTAATTAAATTCTGAGACAGGATGTCAGAAACCTGATAAGAACAAAAAGCCCACAGGGTATGCTGCTCTCTCTCTCTCTCTCTCTCTCTCTCTCTCTCTCTCTCTCTCTCACCCTGTTTATGTTGGAGGATGATATCCCAGATGCTTCGTCGTGAGCAAGGGTCCACACCCGTGGTGGGTTCGTCCAGCACCACCACACGAGAGCCACCAATAAAAGCGATGGAGATGGATAGCTTCCTCTTCATGCCTCCTGACAGTGTTCCAACACGTTTGTGACGATGGGGATACATTCCTGTCTCCTCTAGAATCCTGGGAACAGAAGGGAGGAATAAGTATGGTTGAGGAGGTAAAATGTGTCAGTCTATATATCAATAAACTGATGGACTGACAGATAGATCAGGGGTTTTAGAAGCTGTTTTCAAAGTCCACACACCTGTCTAACTCTCAACATACCAGGAAATTAAGGGCTCTGCAATAACTGAAGGAGTGTATATTAATACTGTTTTTGCTGGCTGGCTGACTGACTGGCTGGCTGGCTGGCTGGCTGGCTGGCTGACTGAAAATGCCATTTACAGTATTTCAGGACAAATAGCCAGAATGAATGATCCAAAGGTAATTGTATTAAGTGAATAATGTGAAAAGAATTCTTTTACATTAATTAACAGAAAAGCTAAGAATACTTTTTGTTCTCCTATAATGAATAAATGTAGATAATGGGGGGGGGGGGGGGGAAGGAAAGACTGAGACACTGAATTAACTGTAATCGTTTAAACACCCGCGGGCTCTGGTAAGCTAAACAAAAGGCAAAAGTTTGCTTGTCCCACATACTTGCGCACTTGTTGCTTCAGTTCCTGCTTTGTCCAGTGGGGAGCTTTAATCTGACCGTACAGCATCAGGTGTTCTCTGGCGGTCAGGTGGTCAAAATGGACGTCGTATTGCATACACACGCCCAGCTCCTTGCGCACATCATCAATATATGTCTGCATGTCTCTCTCATAGACCTCAATTGAGCCAGAGGACGGAGCAAACAACCCGGTAAGAAGAGACCTAAAACAATACAAATATAAATGTTCTCAATTTTGAAACTAGAAACAACACAACAATGCAGTGTAATAATTTTAGCTTCAACAATGTTTTGTCCATTAGCATAGTGTAAACTTTACATACGTTTATGTAAAAGTTAAGCATTTAAAAAAAAATGACCCAACAAATTAATGTAAAATTAATTGTAAAATATCTTAAATTAAATCTCATGTACAGTAGTATATGCATTCTAAAGTTTAATGTTTCAAAGCAATGTTTGCTAGATATGTACCATTTTGTTACATATCTTTTTCTTCAGAAAAATATTCTGTTGGAAAAAAAATAATAGTATACTATCATCATGTATAGTGCAGGAAAAGTCTGTTTTATGGTAGATTTGAATTTTAAGGGAATCCTACATGATGCAACTTCCTTGATTTTACATTTTAGTCAAAGATAAGTTAGATAACAATTAAATTTAGTTACCAATTTTACAAATTAACAACTAAAAAGTGCCATTACATTGCTGTCAATGTGAATGATCCAGTAGTCACCCATAATTAGACATACCAACATTCAGTTTAAGTTATACAAGTAAGTTACACAACTTAAACAAGTACGTTTCTATGTGCAGATTGTATATTAGCTCATTAAGCGAATTTGGACCGAACAGTTCTAGGATTTTTTTTGAGAGGAACTACCCATAGAACTGCACACACTCTTTAAGACGAGTTTTTCTGTTTGCACTCACACTGCCATTATAAACACTAAAGTGCCATAAGCTGGCCGATGGCACTGATAGTGACTGCACAGGAAAAGAGGAAGAATGTGTCAAAACCATGTTGTTCTTTCGTTGTTGCATATTAGACCAAAAAAAACAGGACTTCACTGTTCATACATTTGTCTGTGTCATTTTACACAGTTTAAAATAGCAGCTGCAGACCCATACACTTTCATCTGGTCCAATCAATATCCATTTATGTCACTCATGTTTCTTCCAGTGCAAGAAAGTACCTCCTCTGAAGCAGGAGCTAAAATGTTCCTCAAAACGGAGATCTAAGAACTATAATCATCCTTAATTACTGCAGTGTGGACAAACAAAAATGGGGAACTCCCTACAGAGGTTCTAAAAACTATGAAAAAGTTCTGAAAGCACCTATTAACACTGCAGCACACAGGTGATAAGTGTCAAATGATGTATCATCATCTCAGCACAATTAAGTTTTCATTTCTGATCCTCATTGTAAAGTGTTATCAATATGTCCTATGTTCACTATGATTAATATGTAAATGTAAAAATAAATACATAAATATACATGAATCTAAAAAGTTAAAGAAAAGTGTTTTTTCATCACTTGCGCTCTTACATGGTGGTGGTCTTTCCAGCTCCATTGTGGCCAAGCAAAGAGGTCACATGGCCCTCATAAAAGCACAGGTTCAGGTTTTCTATGGCTTTCCTATTGCCATAAATCTTTGTTAGGCCATGGAGAGAAACGCCAATCGGCAGCTCTGAGAACTTCTCATCTCCTTGAGTATGGAAATCACCCACATCTGCAGATACAGAGAAGATAATATAAAGAATGGTTAGCCATATCAATGAGAACATCTTGACAGAGACATTTTTATCTGCTACCATAACCGTTAAGGCATGTGGATATTCATGCAGAACTAAGTCAAATGAGTTTTTTGAGTATATTAGAAGCACAAACCAAAAATCCTACACTGCTCCAACTCACTTCCAGGTATGTGTGAGTTACTATGACCTCCAAATGTAAATATTCTGGTAATAAACTTTATCATGAGAAAATAGAATAGAATAGAATAGAAAATAGACTTACGACATACTCAACTTACGAAAATTCACGATTACAACGCTCTCCTATCCCCCCTTTTTATGGTGTGAAAAGTGAAAGTGAAAGTACCTTTAATAAAACGCTCAAAAAATACACCACAGAGCCTCAGGTGGGTGAATGTCTCCCTTTAGTGGACTGACAGAGGACTGTTCCCAAGTCAAAACACAGTAGAGGCTTTGACTTGCATCTAAATTCGACTTAGTACACACAATGAGGAACGGAACCGGTTGTATAAAATAGATTTTGATTGGGTGAAGCCTTGGTTTCTTTCTTGAGTTCAAATATTTGGATAGATTGGATTATATTAGTGAAAATAGAATGGTAGAATGGGCAGCAGCAGGCCTAAGTGCCATAAATCGGCCAAGGGCTGAAATATAGATGTTGATATAGCTATAGCTATAATGCAGAAGAATACTGTCTACTGAATACTGTACTAGTGTGTACTTTTAATACTGTTTCTGCCAACATGCCATGTGAATCAAGCATCAAAAGTAGACCTAAAGCATATTTTTCCACTTTACGAGTGCATTCGGTGCTTACACACGCAGTCAGTGTTAAATATTACGTTAATTAACATAGGAGCATGTTGTGCTGCATCTGCTAAAATGGATTTGGCATTTTTTAGCTTTGAGCAAATTAAAGCATGTTATGTTAAATGCTGTTATTAGAGAAAATAAAAAAAGCTTAAACTGTCCTTTTATATACAGATGCACTGTGTGTTTACCTTTTTCTTTTCCTTTTCCTTTGCTGATTTTCTGGTCACGGACCATGTTGGAGAAGAGCAGCCCTCTGCCAACCTTCTTTGGTGTTCTGTTGCAGCAGCCACACAGGTCGCTCCAGAAGGATGGAAGCACGGGGAAATACCATGGAGCCGGTAAGCCATATTTACCTGATGATATAAAAGATTTCTGCATTACTTTCCAGTTTTCCATGAACTTAAAAAGGTCATTTTGAGGTTTGTAATATTTGTCCTTTGTATGTTACAGTTTTACACTGAAACCCTCGGTCTAGTTTCTGTACTGGGTGATGGTGTTATCCACTACTATTGAGCAGGACCTTCTCTTGAGCCAAGATTGTGATGTCTGTAACTAATGTATTCCTGCCAAATCTAATAACATCAATGATTCAATTATTATTACTTAATTATGACTCTTTAGCTGCCAGTTTGTTAGGATGTTTTTTCTCCCCTCGGCCTAAAGCAGGGGTGCTGAACTCAGGTCCTGGAGGATTGGTGTACTGCACAGTTGAATGGTTTTCCTGCTCAGACACACCTGGTTGAAATCAGTGGTAAATTGACAGGCTGCGTGAGTGTGTATGAGGACGGAAACTACTACAAACTGTGCTGGACGCAATGTTGGAAATGTGCTGGAAATGTGTAGTATTCACTATTGAACAATAGCTGTTGAATCAAATTATGAAGCAAAGGCTAATAAATGACAAACTATCACTATAACAATGCAACGTCAATATATTTTATTAGAATATTAATCTTAGTTGAACATATTTATTCAAGCAACAAATCAGCTTGAGGTGAGATGTTCTGGGTGCAAACCTGGGAACACAGTGCGGATGTAGGCGCCCAGGAGGAAATAGATTACAGAGTCGATGAGTAGAAGCCAGCAGAGCCAACCAAATGAGGAGGTGTCTCCAGCCACAGGAGATATGTACATGTTACTCCATTGGATGCCTGAACACAGACAAGCAAGGGAATCAATCGATGTAGCGCTATATGTTTGTATATGACCGCAGCTCTGTGGGAGGCCAAGGAAAGACCTACAGTACCTTCTTCCTGTTTTTCATAGCGGGAGATGTACTGACTCGCATAACTGAAGCATGTTGGAGAAAACAGGCTCTGTAAGAAACAAGAGGGCAACACACTTTTTACTTTCTTTTGTCGCAGTGCTATATATTTATATATTTATATATATATTTATATAAACATATATGTTTTCTTTGCCATTTTACCAGAAACCAAAGTCTTGATAATTGTTAGTCATTTAGCCCTTCATGAATAGTCAATTTCTGACCATATATTTTTGGGTGGTTGGCCATTCTCAGTCTAATAATGACAATCACACCAATTCTGTCCTGTGTTCAGACACTGACCATTGTAGAATAGGCTAGAAGAAGGACAATGAATTGTCCAGTAAGTTACAGGCCACAGTATGTAATTGTACACCTACAAGATGGAGCTGGAGAGTAATTAGAACTCATATAATACCCAGTTAGTCAATATAAAGTGTGTAATTATTGTATAATGCTAAATTATGCCTCTATTAGTGAGTGAATGTGATCATCAATTCAATAAAAACACTGGAAGTCAGACAACATGGTATGAATGGTATTATATCCTGTACCAGTGCATTTTTGGTGGTGAAGGACAGGGTCTCTTCGAGGGACATGACCACAATAAAGGGGAAGAAACAGATGATGTAGATCAGGCTGCCGCTCAGGCCTGCGATGTTGGTCTTGTCGAAGAAAGAGCTGATGAGAAAGCTGATGGCTAGGATGCTCAGGCCGTAGTCACATAAGTAGAGGAAGACAACAAAGCTGTCACTGTTTGGAAGCACTTTGCCATATTTGAGAACCATGGTGAGGATGATGATGGTGAACAGGAGGAACAGGGCACTCTCGATGAACCAGGCGAAGAAATGACTGATTGGATTGACGCCCATCATCTTCATGTACTGTGGTGAGCAGGGAGATTTAGATTAAAGACTTGCAATTTTGTAAATTAGAAACATCATAAATCTAACTGACAATTACAAATGTTTGGCAATTTAACATGCAGTTATTCTCATTGCCGAGCACAACCTCCCATTTCTCAAACATTTACATTACAGATGTATTTAAACATATGCTAGCTTTAGGAATTTTGCCCAAGGTGTGTTTGCCCTAGTGGGGATTTATGTTCCAGTCTAGTGCAAGATGCAATGCAGGATTGAGGGGAAGACTGTATGCATGTTTTTTTTTCCCACCAAACTATTCCTGTCACAAGCTTTTCGTGAAAACATTGAAGGAACATTCATAATTTGTTTGTCTTTAAAGACTCAGCATCTTTTTTTAAAAACATATATAGAAATTTCTATCAAAAATTTCAAATACTAAAGCAATGGCACTGAGGATACACTGAGAAAGTGCATTAGCTATCGCCCTCAGATTGGGTGGGAAGATACCTCATGCAGTCTGAGCTCTCTCTCATGGACGAGTTTCTTCACAAAATTGGCAATGAAGAGCACCCAGGCAATCATGAGCACCAGTGGGAAAGCGTAGGAGATGCTGTTGAGGTACCTGAGATATGTGAAGAGAGTTCAGAGTCAGTAAGTGTGTAATAAAACAGCGCCCCAGCTTTACTCAACACTCGTCCGTAACGACAGATACAGGAAGGAAATAAACCCAAGCTGACCCAATGAACTGCAAGCAGCTCATACAAGAGGTTGTGTCAAGTTGGGAGCAGGAGTCTGACACTAGCTGTATCTTTATTACACTCCCACTAATATTTCATGATAGTGTCAGAGGAACTGACCGTTGCGTCATAAATCAAAACCGGGTGGAATGCAAAGATCACAAATAACAAGCGATCACAGAAATAAATTCAGTATATCTTCTAGTGGGTCTAACATAAAGTGGAATAGTCTGTGTATTGTATACAGATGATTTATTGGACATTGTGTAGTTTTCGCTTGCTTGGTTTGTTTGTATTAGACGCTGTACGTATGGTGAATTCCTAACATATGTCAATGCCATTTCAACAATACCATGCCATAAATCAAATGGACATAATATAGATATGGCCTATGCCTTTATTTCCACTCACTCGTCTTTGTAGAAGCAAGGGTATGGGAAGGCCTGGACCTGCACTGCAGGTTCCTGCACCTTCTTCCCAGCCTGCATGGCTATGATCGCCCTCTCAATGCTTTCCTGAAGGTAAGCAAAGCCACGGATGTAGCGCTGCGTCTTCAGAGGTGAGATGTATGAGGCCTTCACCCAGAAAGGGTTTCGGGAGCGATCGGTTCGCATGGAGTTGTCGATGTGCATGCGGATTGTGTAGTCCACTTTAGGAGGCAGGGCAGAAGAGGATGAGGACGAATTGTCTTTCGGCAGCTTAAAGATGACACCTGAGAGAAATGATATTTGTATTTATGAGAGTAGAATGAAAGGAACTTGTGTAAACTTGTGGAACTTTTTTCCCATCCCATCTTAATGCAAGTATACTACAGAGACAATGTGGGTCCAGACATGAGAAGATGCCCAGCTATTCACGTACTGTTGGTATAATAGAAACTGTGACTGAAGACCTTCCATTTCACCAGATCAGGACAAAGTACCCGACTTCATTACTTAAGTGAAAGTACAGATACTACTAGTCAAATGTTACTCCAACACAAGTGAATGTTATATGGTCAGATTTTACCTAAGTAAAAGTACTGAAGTATTTGATTCCAAAAATAATTAAGTACTTAAAGTACATAATTTACTGCATTGTCGATTTATTGCTACAACATTTACAATACCTAAAACATTAAGACTTCAGTAAACATTATTTGGGTTGGAGCAGCTCCATTTTACATGCTATCATTAAGTGTTAAAGTTAGTAGACAAGCCAAGCAGTGGACTGGGGGAACAAATGCACAGAGAGTGATTTCACTGACCACACTGCAAACAGTAATTATTATACTTATTACTTATAATACTTGTTATTAATATCTAAAAGCTTCAATCCAACTTCAATCCAAATTTCATTTACGTACAGTATATCTTGTAATAATAGCCTGTCTCTTATTGACGCCCATTTCCAATAAACGAAATGTCATAACAAATAGATGCCATTCTCCAATAGCAGCCCCCTGCCCCCAGCCCCTGCCCCAACTTTCATTTTCTACCTCCATGTTTTAACAGAATTTATACCCTAAAAGCTGTGAAACTGCTTAAAACAAACCTCTGATTTCTGAAGACGTAATGTGCGTAATTACTCATTTCTGTCGCGAAATCTGAGGGTTATTGATGGATATTAATCGGCTCTGTTTAAACTTATCGCTGCATTCGGTGCTAAACCACTCCCACAATAACAGCCAATCACAGACAAGTATCACAGCTGAACAGACAGAGGGATGATTTTAGTCGTGATGTTTTATCTTAAAAATAAAT
The DNA here is from genome assembly GCA_037576955.1 of Lepidarchus adonis. Taxonomy (NCBI): domain Eukaryota; kingdom Metazoa; phylum Chordata; class Actinopteri; order Characiformes; family Lepidarchidae; genus Lepidarchus; species Lepidarchus adonis. The sequence goes on from JBBIGC010000002.1 coordinate 1,748,695, forward strand.
GCAAAAAAGCTGCATGACATTTTGTGGCCGTAAATACCATCATCATTCCATTCAATTACGTTGAGAAAACAACACACTTTCAGAACTGAAGGCAACAAGTAGCGAGGACCTTGATAGAAATGTAGCGAAGTAAAAAGTTTGGTTTTGTTTTTCAAATGTAGTGAAGTGTAAGTTAAGTGTATGTTTCCAAAAAAAAGACTACATAAGTAAAGTACAGATACTCAAAAACTGTACTTAAGTACAGTACTCAAGTAAATGTACTTAGTTACTGTCCACCTCTGCATTTCAATACAGCATTTTAAAGTAAAACTCTCAGCAAATTGCGGCAGTCAGTGCTCACAGGAGACCTACAGATAAATCAACAAGCAGCACACTGACAAAAGCAACAAATGCTCATCAGTTGCTCAGAAGTCTTAAAAACTGTAGTACTGAGCACAGACCTGAAGAAATGAACTTAAATGAAGCATAACTGCAGCATAGCACAGAGCAAGTAACTGCATACAGCAGCTGTTGTTTTTCATATGTGGAGAACAAGAAACATGCTTGAAGTTATGCTTCTCTGTTTTTGGGCCTAATTTGGAGCTGTTATTGATTTTCTGTGCTCAACAGTGTTGCAGACAGTGCAGGATGCTGTTTGGATTGAAATCACATCGAGCTTCCCAGGAGAATTATGATACATACTTTACAGGCTAATGGCACTTCAGGCTATGGTCTACTCAGTCCTGAGTATCATTTACCTGGTAAGTGCAGTGCTTCAGACAGAATCACGGTGTGTGTGTGTGTGTGTGTGTGTGTGTGTGTGTGTGTGTGTGTGTGTGTGTGTGTGTGTGTGTGTGTGTGT
>JBBIGC010000002.1:1775585-1790786 GCA_037576955.1 Lepidarchus adonis
GATAGATAGATAGATAGATAGATAGATAGATAGATAGATAGATAGATAGATAGATAGATAGATAGATAGATATGTAGATATGTAAAACGTGTATCAATTTTTTAAATGTCATTTATATAACTCAAATAATACTTTCAAATAATTTTCTATATTCTAAAACTGACCACATAGCCCCACTGTTCAGGAACATGGTCAATTTCATTATCAGAAAGCAATGCAGCTCAATCGTTCTTCTTATGATAATATTATAGTTAGCACAGTGAAAGGTCCAACCGCAGCACACGTCTAATCTTTCATGGCCCCACACTGAAGCCTCAACGCTCGCTCTTACATAGCTGCAGGGTGCAAATTCTATAAAGAGGCGGAGGGAGGGAGTAAGGAAGGCAAGCCTGCAGGTTTTGTGGCACACAGGGAGCACATTTCTCTTTGACCCTTGTTTGAGAGGGTATGTGTGCACTAGGTACTCTGAGAACAGCCAGAACAGCAGAATGAAGCTATTAGTGCTGCACTTGGCACCAAGGGAATATCAGGGCGATTAGCTGGGATAAGATGATGATCTTTTGAGCATGTGATCACACATTTAAAAAGGTCATGTTGGATTAATTTCACCAGATGGCACCCAAATTTCCTGAAGTGTTGTTTTCTAATGCAAACAAATTGTACAATGTACAGTCAAATCAAGGTCAGCACATTATAAGTAGTACTAATTAAAAATGTTAAAAAACAACATCATGCAGTTTACTGACAATTAATACTATTATTAGTAATAATAGTACTAATATTAGTACAGTGACATTACATTACTGAAAAACTCACTGATTCCAAACCAAGATGGTATAAACTCCATGCATACTGAATACTGCAGAGGCACACCAAACTTTTCTTTAGTTTTTCTGTTTTATTTTTCACAATGTTGATATAAAATACTTAAGGAAATTTAGACAATATGGGCACACTCGTCACTTGAAGTTGTGACTATAACTATAAGTATATAGGGTTAAATGATTTCATGCCTTTAAGGTATTCTAGTGCGTCCCAAATCATCATAGTGTAAGTTCCTGATTGTGACTCATTGCTCCTATTTTCATAATCATAGCACATGCCATACATGGATATGATGTGCCTGTCCCCAGAGGAAACACTCACACCTGACCCAGCATATCCCACTATGTGACTTCATCCCATACCACTTGGCACGTGCATCCTCATTAGTCAGCCTAGCAGTTACTGACAGCCCCTATGGGCACTGTTACTTAATCATTTTATATTTAACTTGCTAAAGTGCATTTGACTTTTGAGCTGCCTGACGAATCCTGAAAAATACATGTACATACTAGAAGAAAAACAACTGCCACCACAAAAAATGACTGCAGGTAGGTGCTTACTGTAAATACTGGACCAGGGTTTTTACTTTTTGCCATTCATTTTTGCAGAGACTTGTTGAGTTCCACTGGAATCTAATTAATGCTGCTTTGTGGGAAAAAAGATTCTCACAACGAGGACTAGTGGTGGCTGTCAGCACCTACTCAACACTCGCCGCAATTTCCTCAACAAAGGGTTCAATGGTCCTTCAAAGCTCATGGTGCTAACCCTGAGAGAGGGAAACAATCATTTTTAATTGTGGCCGAAATTCAGAATGCACTTTGGAAAGGTGGGTTTCCAGCGTGTCAGAAAGGCTAAGCTCGTGGAGCAGGCTAGGTAGGACACACCAGACATTTGTTTCAAAGGCTTGAGCAGGTTAAAAGACAGAAAGGCCAAACATGGCTTCACAGCAGTGATATTTAACACAGAGCACATGTTCTGGGGGTTCCTGGGTGTGGAAGTAATTGCTTTACAGCAGTTAAGTGCCAAATTACGGTCACATGAAAACATTCATCAAAGTAATTCAGATGGCCTGAAACACCGTATTAGAAGGTGAACTCCGCTCCTTGATAAAATCTGTCAATTACGGCCTTGCTTTGCTTCTCCCATAAACCATCAACCTGGCGCCACAACTGATGTGAACACAGTAATTAAAGGCCAACGTGAGAATTACTTAGAAATCAGCTAAGAAACACTGTGGGTGCTAAAGATACATACTACTGCAGAAAGCAAGAAGGTGTAGAAATATTTTTTTTTAAATAAATTGTCGAAAAGTAATATGCTGTATTATGACAAAATGTCAATGATCCTTAGGGACGTATTTAAACCTTTTACTATTTACATTAGCTAGTAAGTTAAAGCTGTAGTTTATAGAGGGAATGCATGTGATGTAATGGGGAATGGATTACTTGGGATTGAATAATCCTTCCAATTTACCAATGAACCAGAGGCCCATGGACACTCAGGTGGTCAGGGATCCTGACATTTATTGTTGGGCTTTGTTTTACTGAAGGAAACTGTGCAAGGGAGGCCTAGTGGTTAAGAACTTGCCCTTGTGATCAGAGGGTTGTGGGTTCAAGTCCCAGCCCAGGTACCACTGAAGTATACTTGTACACGTTGTCATTGTGCTTCCCTGCTCTCTGGGGTTGTTGATAGCTCCCTGCTGTTCCATGGATGGATGGGTTAAATGCAGAGGTTATATTTTAGTGTGGTGCCATTTGTGACAGGGCGTGTTTACAATGATAATCACCTTCACTCACTGACGACAGCCTGCTGGAGTATGTTTTTCCACTCAGCCTGATTGATGGCACCTATTGCAGCAATAATATAGAACGTTTTACTTACATACAGATGTGGCTTAGGTTATGATGGGTTATGGTTATACTCAAAGTGAGTGAACATGGTAGAGAAAGAAATATTTAACTATTTTTTAAATATATCTAATTTAATTCAACTTCATGCTTCCTTTTACACATTGGGCCTATATTATTGCCGTACTCAATATTACAGAATAATCCTGCTTTTACTTTTTAAACTCACAATATCAGTTATTTGTGTTTGAGTGTTTTTCCTATTTGCTCTGAATTTTAATGAAATAAGTAAAAGTTCCTGTTGATATTACTAATAATGTATGAGAAGAAACACCATTTTGATTAGTTTAATATTTACTACCCAAAAATTTAGACAATAACAGGGACAGCCCAAAATAACAAAAATAGACAATGTCAGTAGAGGGTGTTTCCATCATTTGCCGCAATGACAGCTTGACAGTGACGTCTCATGCTCCTCACTAACCTCATGATGTTGTTCTGAGGCTGCGTTCCACTCTTCCACAAGTGCTACACGCAGTTCTGCAAGGTCATGTGGGGGTGGAGAACATGCAGTCGCTGCTTCAACTGGTCCCAGACCTGCTCTATGGGGTTCAGGTCAGGGGACACTGATGGCCATACCATATGAGGCTCTCCACCTTCCTGAAGTCGAGCTGTGACAATTCTGCTACGATGTGGTGGAGCATTATCATGCATGAACAGAAAGTTAGGGGTGTGCTGGCAAAATTGGGGGATGATGATGGTTTCTATGATGTCTCTGAGGTAAGAACGTGCAGTGACTAAGCCATGTACAATAACCAAATCTGTGGTGATGCCTGACCAGCCTGTTGCACCTCCTCCACCAAAGCAAACCCTGGGGGCAATGTTTACCTTGGTGTATCACTCACCTCCTCTTCTCCAGCAGCGCTGACCCGACACTCATCAGTGAACAGGACTGTAGACCACTGCTGCATTGTCCAGGTCACATGGTCTTGTGCCCACTGCAAACGTTCATGGCGGTGTCTTGGTGTCAGTAAAGTCACCTACAACGGTCATCTGCATTCAAGCCAAAGCGGTGGAGTCGGTTGCGAATGGTTTGTTTGGAAACTCTAGTTCCCCTCGCATCTCATAAACGGGCTGCAGCTGTGTGGCAGTTGCATAACGATGTCTGAGCGCATAGGTCTTTAGGTACTGGTCATCGTTGCGGCTCCACTCCTGGGTCTGTCATGAACTCTGCCAGTAGTTCTGTGTCTTGATGCAAGTCTGCTGATGACACTTTGAGACACACCAAGTTTAAGAGCAACATCTGACTGACTACCACCGACCCGAAAACGCCATGGACAGGTGATGCTGCTCGTTCAAGTGACGTTGCGTGTTCATGGCGGTTTGAATGATGTACTTGGAATGACTTACTGACAATACCAGCTTTTTATACACACAGAATGTTGAAATTGATGCCATATTGAGAATGGTTGCCTTTTGGTAATGGCCCAAATATAAGGCACCTGTACACAATGAGACCATTACATGGAAAACACAAAATGAGGTGTTTCACAAAAATGTCTGAAGTGAAACAAACACCATATGTATGAGATCCACTAAGTGTCTTACAATATCCTTCACTTATTGTGAGTAGTGTATATAAGCTGACAACGTTTTGCTATCTTCTTGTAGCCTTGCCCTGCATTGTGGGCATCAATAACTTTCATTTTCAGAGTCTTACACAGCTGCTTAGAGGAACCCATGGTTGTTGAGTGTCCACAAGTGTGTGCACAAGGCTTGAAGAGTCAGAGTATTTATAAAGCTTTGAAATTGGCACCAGTTGACAGTTACTAATGCCAGCTGTTGCCGTGCATCAGATCCAAGGAGCTGATTAAGGTCTGAAACCTTGTAAAAAGAATCTGGAACTCTTAGGGTGCCCAAACTTTTGCACAATGACATAATAATGTTTTTACTTTTTAATTTTGTTCAATTTATGGCATAAAAACTATGCATCAATGTTTGCTGAAAGTATTGTGTATTTCTTTCCATGTCCTAGAGAGACTGTTAACACCTTTTCATTTACAAAATCATCAAAATCTGTTATCAAGGGGTGCACAAACTTTTGCATAAGACTTTCACAAAAAATGATGCAACAAATAGGAAAGACTAATTGACTACTTTCTCTTACGTATGTAACAGTAAGCTTTATGATTTACCTTAAATGTTTCAGAAATGAAGGCAACATAAATAAATTTAAATTCTAAACTCCATGGCAACATCTACAATGAAGTTCAGGTGGAGTTGATTATAAGCTGGAAAACCATAAACCATACGCCCACAGGGCACCAACGGTTCAAGCAACCCTGCATCTGAGCTTTATTTTCAGCTGGTAATTGGAGGTCCCTCACTGTGACTGTGCACTTCTCTGCGAACCCCAAACCCCATCTGATTTGCTTTTATGGATCCCCAGTGCCAGCTTTGGTGATGCATGTTGAAGGTGCTGATTTTGGGGATACAGCAGATTTACAGCCATGCTGCAGCAAATTTGGTGGTTCACTGGCATCTAGTGAGAGGTCATTGATTTTTGCTTGTTTTCTTTTCTAATCAGTCGTCAACAAGGCAAACCTTTTAAGACTGGGTGCTTAACCTCTCCTCAATTACTGCTGGTAATTACTGCTTATGTGCTGTTTTTACCACCATAAATAAATCTAAATGGAAAAGACTGCAGAGAAACCCACTGACACTAGGGGAAACCAATGATTTCTTTTTTACTTGCATTCCAAATCATGATTTTTCATGTTTCACAAGTCTCTAGTGTCAGTTAAAATTACAATATATTACTCAAACGTAATGTTTCCATTCAACTAAAAATAGAGTAGAACTCCATGTGTTAAATTTTTAAAAGATACATAAAACCTTTACAAAACATAACATTTTATAAGTAAAGTTTATAGACACCATCTCCAACAGGTGACATCTGCTATTTCAATTACACCTATTCCTCAACAAGGGCATAAAATCATGCGTTCACAGTTTCTCTAGAAAGGAGCAACTGATTATTGCAGCAACAGGCTACACAAGCTCAAGAACTACTTCCTAGTACCTCTGGAAATAAAATTAGTTTTAAAAAACCAAATTGGGTTTACATGACATTGGCTAGAGTGGTCTAAAATCTGAGGAAATACAGATCTCTTCATGTTACAGCACCTAAAATTAATTTTAAAACTTTCTGGAACAGTTTTGTGACAGAACTTCTCCGTTTCAAAAATGCAATGCCTTCATTCACAAAGCTGGCCATGAAGGTTTGTTCATTTTGGTGTGGAAGATCTTAACTGGCCTACATATAGTTTTGACCTGAACCCCATTCAACACCTTAGGCCAACATAAACGTATTTTTTCATTTCGTTACATGTTTTATTGCTGATGCTCATTTTTTATTTTTTACAATGGGAAAGATAAACTGCTGCTGGAGCCACGAGTATAAACAGAAAAATTAGAAAAACTGGAAACAGTCAATAAGCTTAGGAGTTTTTTTTCTGGGCTCATTAATCAGATCAAAGGAAATTCAGGCCGTGTTACAACAGTAATAAAGGACAGAACATTAGTTTTATTCACCGTGTTAGCTGAAGTATAACATTTCACAGTTCTGAAAACGTTGTACACGAACATAAAATGCAGAACATACTGACCCTAATGCAAGAAGGAAGAAGTTACAAATCTATATTAATGCCTATGGTTTTCTATTGTGATGTTCATCAAACATACGTGTGAGTTTTGGGTGTCAACATACTTTTTAACCTAACTAGAAATTGGCAATATAATATTTAACATTTTTGTGATAAATAGGGACCACAATATGATTTTCTGAGCATATCATATCAGAAGCACTTAAAAAACACTGTTGAACTTCTTGTTTCATTTCAGAGAGCATCATTAGTCTCGCCTTAGTGAATTTACTATAATACGATGTGAGAAACACTGGTACTCATTATACAGGGGGTCTTCGACTTACGACGGGGTTCCGTTCCTCATCGTGTATTAGTCGAATCCCCTTACATAAGCGTCTACTGTGTTTTGCCCTGGGGCCATTCCTCTGTCAGTCCACCAGAGGGAGACTTTCACCCTTGTTGCATTTTTTGAGCGTTTTATTAAAGGTATTTTCAATTTTCACACCATAAAAAAATGGGTTGGGGGAGCGTCATAACCACACATTTTCAGGCATGTCATAAGTGTACTGTACTTTTTTTTAATATGGCACTGTTGGCTCTTTATCATTTGGTCCATCTTAATAGATGATCGGGGAAAAGCATACTGTGACCTATAGAGTAGCTGTATTTTTTTTTCCAAATATATGAAATTATATTTTTTGCTGTATTGCCTACCTCGATATAGAACATTAATCGTTCATTCATTTTAGCTTCGGCATGACATTGACAATGAGCTCCAGTTCAAGGCACTTATCTACTTCCCTTACTTGTTTGCCATTAGACACATCCTGGGTGAATATCTGTCCTGCATTACAGGTTAATCACTTAAACTCAAAACCTAAACTGAAAAGGAAAGGCTTGATTATCTTTACAGCACATGGGCCACATTCTGTACAAAAAAAAGTAAGTTCACAAAGTCAACCAAGGAATCCTTCAGCTACTTAGCCACAAATGCACTTGCTGAGTTTCTTAGCAATATCAGAGCCTAAGGGCTTATGGGATATGAGCATACTTGCACTATATATCTGGCATGTGTTCAAACAATCATGACTCTCAGCGGGCACAGCTTCATGCTGAATCCTGTTCCAGCCCAGAAAATAGAGCACACCTCTATCGCTGGTAGATTACTACAAGTCCATCAACCGTTGAGTGATATTATGCATTATGGGGTGGAAGTGGTCCTTTAATTTTGAGAGCCAAGATAACTTGTTCATGCAGCCCCCTGTTGCTTGTCATAATAAAAAATACCTACATAAGTCTGGCAAATATTATTTGACTTAACATTTCATTTCTTACAAACAAACCAGGACACTCACGATATGCCGTTGTATATGTAACAGACCACAACTGAACTCTGATTCAACTCACTCTCAAGTAAGTACCCTCATCCAGTGTCCATTATTGCTGGTATTAATATGTTTAATCTCAGGTTAACTGATTTATTCAAAGATTTTTTTTCCTCACAAGAAAAAGCATTTTATTATTTCCTTATATACCAGCTCTTCTCCCACATCAAAATGCTGGTTCATTTTAATGTTGCACTGAAATTTACAGTTCAGTACATCACAACCAGAAGTCCTCATATACAAAGTATTCAGACAACAGTCTGGTCAAATGCAAAGGTTAGCACTGTCAGACTAGCCAGCATCACATACTGAAAAAATGTTTAGCAAGTGCTAGAGCTTCATGCTCAGTTTCAGGAACATCTACCAGATCATGAAAAAATGGCCGTCCATGAAGACAGACCTCTCGCTTTTCTTCAAGCTCTTGTTTCATTCGAGACAGCATATTTGTGACTTCATCCCGGGACAAGTTCAAGGGCAATTTTCTTGCCAGCCTCACAGCCTCCCCCTAGCAAGAAAAAGAGAAAGAGAATGACAGACTGGGTTAACCAAAATGTTAAGTCAATGAATTGAAAATTCATGCAGGATAATATTGTCAGAAATCACAATTTATTATAAAAAATTTACATATGAAAAATAGTCTAAAAAATTTAGTCTAAACCTACATGTAATCATCAGCCAATACACGTTTTATATCCATCTATCATTATGTGCTAGAAAATAAGTCAATTCAATTTTATTTTTTAAAATAACCTTGGAAGGAACTAAGGCTCAGAAGGGGAACCCATCCTCCTCTGGTTGACACTGGACAAGAACAATGAGCAGAAGGAAATTAATCAGTCTTGGTTTCTAAATCTAGCAGCTAGAGGCCCATAGCTTGGAGAAATAGATGCAGCATATGCATAGAAAGCATAAAGTACAGGGAGATCTGAAGGAGTCTGAAGGAGGTGAGCAGGAAGCACCAGGTGGTCCAGACATGAAAGTCAAGAGGGGCAGCAGTTCTAGGGAACAGGTGGACCATGGTCAAAGAAGTAAGTAAGCCTTTTGGATGAGTATATGGGATCTTCCTATCAGTGGGTTCCAGCAAATAATAAAAAGGTACACTGAATAGCTAAAACTATATAGAAGTACATCAGTTTTATTGTCACATGATTAAAGTAAAGGGTACAGAAGACATTGAAATTCTTACTTGAATGCCTTCTTATGCACAATAAATACAACAAAATTCCATGTACTCTAACATGTATTAATAACAAGGGACCATAATCATAGAGTACAAGTGCAGAGTGTTGCTGTAGGCCATTTAATGTCAAAAAGTGTAAAAAAAAAAAAAGTGCACAAGCAGAGGCGACAACTTTGTGACATCAATCTGAGGGAAGTGAAATGACACAGTTTGCATGATTCAAACTGGAAGGGTATAAGTTATTTATAAATACATCAACCCAGTCTTGGCTGATTAAGAACATTACCTAAATTATTAACTTTTTTCTTATTTATTTAACTTATATCTTATTCTTTATTATTATCTGTACTCAAAAGCATTCAGAAAGTATATTTGCATGCAATGGCAACCTTAGGGAAGTGTTTCCCACCTTTAGGTAGTTTGAGACTTTGAGAGGTCTGCACTGCTGAACTGCCTTAGCATCCCTGTTCTTCACGGCCGCCAGAATCTCCCTCAGGTCCGCGATGCCGTAGAAAGACATGCAGTCAGCCATACCCGTCACTTCAACACACTTCCCCAAGGAGGAGGAATCTGGCCAAAGAAAGCAGCGAGTGAGGATTAATATACTCTAGATACAACCTTCTCCAGGAAAGAATAATAAATAAATATTTTGATTTACACTCTGGTCGGAGACCAAGACAAACGGGCACAGCACCAAATTAAGCACTTAATGACTATTACAACTTCACTGTTGACTGGAAAAAATCACGAAGGTGGAGGAGGTTTTCAGCAGATGATTTAGAGATGATTTCTTTACCCCGAAACATCAAAATAAAGATATCTGCACAAGCATAAATGCACGGAAAGCAAATCAAGAAATTAAACCACAATCGCTTGGGGCATGGATCTCAGGCTAGCTAAATCTAATGGAAAGTAAGATCTAAAGCATATTTAGCTACTGAAAGGCAAGGAATCTACTAAATACAGAATAATTTATATATGTTAAACATATATATTTAAATATGTTAAACACGTTCTGCATTTGTACTGACCCATCACTGATCTATCTTTGCTTTCCGTTGCTTTTCGAACTGTTCATTGCTGCAGTAAACAATACATTTAAATTCAACTAATCATTTAGGGATGTCGTCTTTTTGTACTGAATTATACTTTTAGTGAATGTGTTTCATGTTTTTAAATAGATTTCCCCATTTAAGCAAGCTGCACCCAATACCAGGTTTGCAAAATCAATGTATAAGCCCCATTTGTTGGCGAAATGTGGTATATATTTAACTGCCAATCAAGTTTTCCAGGCAACACCTTGAAATTAGATTTCTTTTCACTGTTCATTTTTAATGAAGCAAAAAAATGAATGTTTATATAACAACAAATTAGAATAAAGCCAAAAGACCATTTTTAACGCACTAGATTAGATCTAAATGTGGAACCATCTGTTGAGAAACACTGGCACAAATAATGATTCACAATGAAACTTTTCTTTCACAAACAAGTACATGCTGAAAAGTCTTGCTGCTAATGAGTGCTGCCATCCCAAACGGGATATTGCGGGAACTCTGCATTTATTTGCAATGTAGCACTGTTTGCCCCCTTGCTGATTTTGATTTTTTTAATGTTCGTCATAGTTCAATGTTTCAGATCATCAAACAAATTTAAATATTAGTCAAAGACAACACAAGTAAACACAAAATGCATTTTTAAGTGAAGGATTTTATTTTTAAGGGAAAAAAGATCCTCAAAATCTAGACATCATACCGAGATCCAAAGAAATTCAGGAACAAATTAGAAAGAAAGTAAATGAGATCGGTCTGGAAAAGGTTATAAAACAATTTATAAAGCTTTGGGACTCCAGAGAATCACAGTGAGAGCCATTAACCACAAATGGCGAAAACATGGAATAGAACCTTCCAGTTGTGACCGAGCGATCAAAATTACCCCAAGAGCACAGCGACAACTCCAAAAGGTCACAAAAGGCCCCACAACAAAATCCAAAGAACTTCAGGCCTCACTTGCCTCAGTTAAGGTCAGTGTTCATGACTCTTATGTTCATGATAAGAAAGACACAGGGCAAAAATGGCCTGCATGGCAGAGTGCCAAGAAAAAACCACTGCTGAGCAAAAAGATCATTAAGGCTCATCTCAGTTTTGCCAATAAACATCTTGATTCCCAGGACTTTGGAGAAAATACTCTGTGGACTGACGAGACAAAAGAAAACTTTTTAGAAGATCTGCCATAAAATTTACACTACAGAAAAAGAACATCATACCAACAGTAAGACATGGTGGTGGGAGTGTGATGGTCTGAGGCTGTTTTGCTGCTTCTGGACCTGAATGACTTGCGGTGATAAATGGAACTATGAATTCTGCTGTTTATCAAAATCTCCTGAAGGAGAATGTCCAGCTGTTTGTAATGCTGAAGTTGAAATGAACTTGGGTTCTGCAGCTGGACAATAATCCTAAACACACCAGCAAGTTCACCTCTGATTGGCTAAAGAAAAACAAAATGAAGACTTTGGAGTGGCCTAGTCAAAGTTCTGACCTGAATCCTATTGAGATGCTGTGGCATGACCTTAAAGAGGCGGTTTCTGCTCAAAAACCCTCCAAAAACCCTCCAAACTACAACAAATCTGCAAAGATGTTCACTCTGTGTTGTCTTTGACTAATATTTAAACTTGTTTGATGATCTGAAGCGTGACAAACATGAAAAAAAGAAATTATGAACCAGCAAAGACAATATTTTTATTTGACTACAAAATGGTTCAGTTTGAAAAAAAAACAATTGATCTAAAGGTTTAACGAGAAGCGTATATCTCTCTCTCTCTCTCTCACACACCCACAAATGAACGCACGCATGCACACACACGCACACACAAAAAACTTTTGGAAGGCAGGAGTATTCTGGTACAGAGCCTATCCAGGAGCTTGGCTCGTTTTTAAGAATTTCTCTCATTTGAAAAGGGCAGATTCCACTATAGTGCAAACCCACTGAGTTGGGCACAGGCTTTGGCAGGTGGCCAACGTAAACCAAAATGACCCATACCAGCACCAAGACAGCACACAAATCGGCAGGACTTGGCGTTCATGGTTCACGGCCTCTCCACAACAACAAGAACAACTTAAATTGCAGATGTATGGATGGCAACTTGAAAAAAAGAAAAGAAAAAAAAATCAAGGACGGTGTCTAATCCAAAGCAAAAATTCTTGGCTTAGTTATGGGGCCAATTATCAAAATATGCAATGACATAACTCATGATTAAAATCACGGGCTTCACACAGCAGTCAGGCATAACACAGGAATCAAAATGTCGCAAACGTGAAGCAACAAATTACCACACTTCTCCAAATACTAAGTGACTACAATACTTCCAACTATGGCAAGACTGAATAGTATTTGCAATGTATTTTTGTGCATATTCCTACATTTTTGTAATTCATGCATTTATTAAGGTCACTATTGGCATAACTAATACTTCAGACACTTCACATTTCTGTAAATAAGGAAATAAACATATAATCAAGAACATGAGACTTTTCTTTTATTTTTCTCTCATCCAACACCGCCACAGCAACTGACAGAAATAATTGACCATAATCCTGTTATTCAAGCCGTTATGTTTGACATTTCTAAATTATTTGTGAACTATGGCATTAATGATGTCCAATGGGCTCAACCTTTGTTAAATCAAATTGGACAATCCTTGAGACCTTTAAACAGCATGACCTAACGAATAATAAAGGCCTGTTTTCTGGATCATGGAGTGCTACTTCATGTGCCTGTGTCTCCTGCAGTATATGATAGGAACAAGGGCAAAGGGGGAACATTAAATAAGTCTGTACATTTTAATAGCCATCAACTGAACCTATTTTACTTCCAAGTAAATGAGGGCCTAATCCTGAATACGAAAGAGTCTCTCCTTGAGAGCAAGCCACTTCTTTAACAAGCATTCATTCTTAAGTGCACTTACATTAAAACGTGCAGAAAAGGACTGACACTGCACTTTCCATACACGCAATTCCTTCAACTAGTGACCTAACTGTGGCATTATTAAGAACAGTAACAGCGGTGACTATACTGCTGGCATGGATCCGAGTCAATCAATGTGCAACTTTTTCCCCATTTAGTTGTAATAGTAGGTATTTCCTGTATTTTACTAAAGCCCCATTAACCACTGCAAACACCATGAGATCAAGGCTAAGTGCCCACAGAGATGCCCAAATACATTGATATTGTGCTCTTACACTGTATTTTGAGCATGAAATACTAATTTTTGCTCATTTCATTGATATTCGGTTTGTTATTTAGTATCCCAAAGGTTTGTCTTTTGTTCAAACTCCTGATTTATTAAAACAAATATTTCCAGAGTTTAAGGTTTATGTATTGCTGATTTTAGAAGTAAAAAAAAAACTGTACACAGATTACATTAGCTAAAAACTTTAAAACACAAACAACATTTAAACAACTGAAATATTATCAAATGTTATTAATACTCACATGTTATCAAATTAATCCTGTGCCAGCCACAGTTAGTTTATCACTGCTGAAATGGTAAATACATATTAGACTATATTATATTAATATATTACGTTGAAGTCTTAGTTGTGATCAGTTCTCATGATGCTGGAACTGACAGGGCTTTCTTCTGGCTGTACATGCAAGTCACCCCACAGCATCTCAGTGGGATTAAGATCTGGGCTTTAACTCTGCCACTCCAGGACTCTCAATTTCTTAGTTTTCAGCCTTCATTCCTTGTTGGATTTACTGTTTTGAGTCATTGTCATGTTGCAGGGTCCAGTTATGCTTAAGCTTCAATGTTCTTGTTCTTACTGATGGTCTCATGTTCCTCAAGCAGCCTCTGATTCACAGTAGAATTTGTGGTGAATTCTATGATGGTGAGCTGGCCAGGTCCTGCTGCAGTAAAGCATCCCCAAACCACGGCACTTCCACCGCCATGCTTCACAGTTGAAATGGAGTTGGCAAACTACACACTGCCCTTGACGTTTCTCTTAGAGAGCAAAGGTTTCCTCCTTGCACACTTCCCATGCAAGTCTTTTTCTGGTTGTAGAGACAAGCACTTTTGCATCAACAGTAGCCAGAGCCTGCTGTAGGTCCCGTGATGACATTTTAGGAATTTTGGAGACTTCTTTTAGCATCTTGCGATCTGCTCTCTGGGTGAACTTGCTTGCACGGCCAGATCTGGGCATGTTGGCAGCTGTTTTGGAAGTCCTCCACTTGTAGACTATTTTGCAGACAGAAGAATAACTGATTGCAAATTCTTTTGAGATTTTTATAAATCCATTACCAGACTTATAAGCTGCGACTCTTTTGATCTAACCATGGTGTTAATTCACACCTCAAAAGTCAGGAACATATCAAACTAAATGCCTAAATAAGGCAAACTTTCTTTAAACGCTGAGTAATTATGTTCGGATCAGGTGCACCTGGTTTGCTACACCTATGCATAATTTGAAGCAGTTTAATTGGGAATTAAGGGGGGGGTCCTAATTTATTCCACACTATAAATTGCATTTTGTAGAATTACATTTTACAGACAATTTTGAAGTCTTTTCTTCAGTTTTAATTGTTTATTTGTATTAATTAAATCGCCCAGTATTGTTAAAATTTAGATGTTACAAAGACACACAGGCTTTCATATGGTGTCCTAACTTTTTCACATAACTGTATATGATGATAATATCCAAATTATTCAAGATTTTGGAACTATGGAAAATGAATGGTGAACAAAAACAGCATTAATTTCTCCTATACAAAAAGTTAGAGCCAGTGGTTGTTTGGATGCCAATAGCAAACTCCAGATGCCCGTTACATTACCTGGAATGAGTCTGATTTGGAATCCATTGGCCACCAGTCTGGGATCAGTAAAGTAGATTTCGCCAGTTAAAGATGGACTGCCCTTCTCCATTCTCATAAGAACATCCATATACTCAGAGCCACCAAGGACACTGTACAGGAAAATACATGAAATGGGTCAATGCACTATATTGTCTTATGCAAAAGTTCAGGCACCTCTTGTTAAATAACAGATTTTGGTGATTTTAAAATTGAAAATATGTTAACACAGTCTCTCTAGGACAAATACACAATACCTTCAGTAAACATTGCGGCATAGTTACTTTTTATGCCATAAATTAAACAAAAAAATAAAAATAAAAACATGATTATGGCACAGTCTGGGCACCCTAAGAGTTCCAAAGTCTCAGTCATTAGTAAATGTCAGCTGGTGCTAATTTCAACACTTTACAAATACTCTGACTCTTCAAACCTTGTGCACACACTTGTGGACACTCAACAACCATGGGTTC
>JBBIGC010000002.1:1790886-1803931 GCA_037576955.1 Lepidarchus adonis
AAGGCATGTTTGGAGAAAAAAAGGAGCAGCATTTCATGAAAAGAACACCTTGCCAACCATTAAGCATGGGGGTGGATGCATCATGCGTCGGGGGCTGTGTTGCAGCCAGTGGCACAGGAAACATGGGTGGAGGGAAGAATGGATTCCACTAAATACCAAAGAAATTCAGAAAAAAAAATCACACCATCTGTAAAAAGCTGAAGCTAAAAAGAGGCTTTTACAACAGAACAATGATCCTAAACAAACCTCGAAATCCACCTTAGACTACCTCAAGTGACCCACACTGAAGGTTTTGGAATGACCATCATTTAAACATCATCGAACATTTGTGGGTAGATCTTAAAAGAGCTGTGCATGCAAGACAACCAAAAATACAGAACTAGATGCCTTTTGCAAGAAAAAATGGGAGAAAATCCCAAGTACAAGAATTTAAAGACTTTTAGCTGCTATAAAAAGCGTTTGCAAGCTGTAATATCTGCCAGAGGTGGTCATAGTAAGTACTGATTATGCAGGGTGCCCAAACTTTTGCACAGTGCCATAATAATGTTTTTATTTTTAATTTATGTCATATAAAGTAACTATGCATCAATGTTTGATGAAAATATTGTGTATTCTTTTCCATTTCCTAGAGAAACTATGTTTCTATGAAACTATGAGGTATCTTTTCAATTACAAAATCCCCCAAATCGGTTACCAAGGGGTGCCCAAACTTTTGCATGAGACTGTATGTTAACAGAAAAATAGTAAACAATTACACACTCTCTCTGAGGCAAAATTTTATGAAATGTCAGAGAGCTGAAATCAACATTTGCTTTGATGCAAACTTTTGTCATTAGGTGAGACAATGAAGCGATACACTACCCATCTGTTAACTGTATAGGGGTCTGCAGGCTCGCTGCTGGAAGTATATTATTCTGCAGAAGTCTCTTAAACAGCAAGGCTTCCTCCACCCGAAATGGATTTAACAACATAAGCTTTCTACCACATAAAACAACCCAGGCACAGTGAGAAGCCAAGCGGTTTACAAGCCTGAGGCCCTGTGTGCTCGAGCCGCTCGGGTAGGAGGGACGCTTGAGCTTAAGCTTGTGCCTGAGGGCAGCTATGCTGAATGGGAGCGGCCTGGACAGCTTCGAGGGGTTCCTCTTGCTTGCAGGCTGAGAAGAAAAGAGTTTGTCCAGGATCTGCTGGTTGGAGAGTGGGGCTTTGCGCTTCAAGCCCTGCAGTCTGTTGGTAGAGGAGTCAGCGCTCTTCTGCTGTAAATCTTCTCGGCTAGGGCCACCGTACGCTGATGCACGCTGCTTCTGCTCACTGTAGGACTCCAGGGATTTTTGGGCCTTGCCCTCGTACCTGTGGCAGAACCCAAAAAACGATTAACAGGCCTCAAGTCATACACAATCAAAAACCACTTAAGCAAGTCTATAAGATCTATTAAGACCTCAAGTATATGATGAGCTATATGTACAAGATAAGATAAGATAATCCTTTATTGTCCCACAAGTGGGAAATTTCACATTGTTACAGCAGCAAACAGAGTATTAAGAAGACAATAAGTAAACAATAAGTAAAAAAGTTACAGGTGAGATAAAGTAAGGCTAAAAATAAAATAATATACTAACACAAAAAAAGATATAAAAAGTATTCACACACAATAAATAAGGCAAATGTTAAGAGTAAAACATTGTAGACAAAAGTGTAGACAGTGGGCAGCTTTTATTATTATCTGCACAATAATAAAAGATGAGAATACCTTCAGGGAAAATAGGCCTCATAACTAGCTAAAAACCTTACTTTGGGAACTGAAAACTTCTTACCTGAGGGAAAAGACAACTTATTTTACCTAACTATTGTCCCAATTAGAGAGGACAGAATAAACTGAAAGATCACAGATTCAGAACTGCAATGTTTATTTGAATCTAGTCTGACAACACCTCAGCCATAATAATCATCATTATCATCATAATGAATGTATACTGAATTAATCCCTGAGGGAACAGTTGTCTCTGCAGTTAACCCATCCGAGGCAGGAGAACACACACCCAGAGCAGTAGGCTGTCACTGTAGTGGTGCCCGGCTAGCAGTAGGGGTTAGGTTCCTTGCTCAAGGACACTTCAGCCTATTGGTTCAGGGAATCGAACCCACGAACCACTGCTCTAACCATTAGGCCACAGTTGCCCCCAAAATGAAAGCACTAAATGCAGCCATTGGAATAACAAATGGAAACTTATGATGTGGCCAAATTATACAAAAGAGTCACCTGATATCCACTGCATAACATATTGGTGGATCATTGCTGTTTTGGTGCCGTTTAGCAGCTAGTGGTCCAGGGGCTCTTATAAAAATAAACAGCATAACAAATTCCACTAACTTTCATGAGCTTGTAGCCCATTATATGTCTGCCTCTGTTAGAAGACTGAACCTTGGTCATCATGTCTTAACTGTAAAATGACTCCGGAGACAAAGAAATGCTAAAACACAAAATATATGTTCTGGCCTTCTCAAGACTCCTGATTTGAACCCAGAAAACCTGTGGTGTGTACTGAACAGGACCATGGAGGAAAGGCTCAGTGCTGTCATTTTAGGGGATACTCCTCCCATTATTAGTAATGACGGCATAACTTTTTTTGTTACAAAAAAATAATAACTAAAGTACACCTTGATCTGAATCTAAATTTTATGCAGCGTATGAAATTGGTTTATAATGAAATATCATTAAATGCATGTGTGTTTTATTCAATATATTGACTTTTTTTTTTTTTTTAGAAGTGCTGCAATTATTTGTAGTTGATTGAATAGGTTGGTTCATTTAAAAAAGGCTTCTGATTATTAATTAATTTAAAACTGCTATAGGTCTGTACACATGTTGGGATTCCCCACAGTAATCACAAATGCAAAGTTAGCTTGTGCCTCTCATCCACACAACACAGGTAACATGCCAAGTAGGGGTTTACCAATTAATCAATTTGTATCGATGCATCGACCAAAATGCGACCAAATAATCCAATATAACAAATATGACTCATGAAAATGTGTTCATTCCACAATTTATTTTACCGCATCTTACTGTGTGCAATGTTTTTTTTTTACTAAGGATTTTTTTTTGCTTATGAATACATCTCTGTATTTGACCTAATCTGTTTGCATGTGAGAGTTGATGGAAATGCAGCAGATTGTTTAAAATTTCATCATACAGACCATTATTTCTTTAAAAATGTAAAAATCTATTATAGCAAAGAGGGCAGCAGTTGTTGCCAATTTATTATTCTGAACACACAATGAACCTTGATTTAATTTCTTCTTATGAATCAAAGTGACAATAAGGGAATACTCTTATTAGTCACGGTCACTAAAAAGAAAGCCAATGACTGTTGAAACATGAAGTGCTGCCTTTGCACTGAAAACCATTTGCAAATTCACAGCTTTACCAATGTGTACAGTTGACTGGGTTATTCAATCGCTTTTTTTTGTTATTTATTGCTTTTTGGATAAAAAATTCAACATCCTCATGGAAGTTCTCTGTCACTAATCAAACATATAATGACAAAATGAAATAAGTTCCACATGTTGTTAATAGAACATGGGGACAGAACATACTGGCCGGGGCCATCTCATAAATCACAGCACACTTACTGAACTTCATGAGCTTTTACATATAATATTTTGACATTTGCAATTTGTGTCAATAGAACATTATTACCCAGTAGTTCAAATGGAATCTATTGATGTGGCCTGGAGCAGTACTCCTACTTTTTTGGACAATATTGCATTGGTTTTATTCCTTATGCTATTAATATCTGCTTTGGTGCATAGTAAGTATGTGCAGCTAGAATACTGTATCCACACTTAGTCTTAGTATTGTTTCTGCTTCTTGTTGACAGTGCAGTTCTAGCCACACACTAGAGCAGTGGAGGCCTAGTGGTTAGAACATTGCTCTTGGGATCAGAAGGTCATAGGCTGAAGTACCCACTGTGCTGCTCCCAGGGAGCTGTTGATAGCTGCCCACTCCTTCACGTGGGCACGTGTGATGGGTTAAATGCAAAGGTCACGTTTCATTGTGGTGCACTTTGTGTGAGAGTGTAGTCAAATAGACAAATAGTCACCAAAAAAAAAAAGAAAAAGATGTAAACTGATGCCAAATATGTGGACGGAGCACTTTCTGTGACTCTGTGAATTGCTGGGCTTCCACAGAGTTGGTCAGAAAAGCCTAAGAATCCACACTGTGCAATGCCTGGTCAGTTAAGTGTAGTGTAAAGGGTTTCTTGTCTCGTCGTATTCTTTTATGCTCCATTTCATAATTAATTTGGGTGACATGATTTATATTGAGAACATAATGCGTTTTTACTAATAAGTAATAAATCAATCAAAATAAAGCAGGCTACAGCGAAAGCATGAACGATTAATGCAGATACAAGACTATAAATGGAGGGGATGAGTTCTGTCCTTGTGGCTTCTCTCCAGGCACTTCTGTGGGCACACATGTGATAAAATCCATTAGGGTAACGCTGTTTGCATTTCAAGAATGGAATTCATAAAGACGATCAAATGCACATAAACTGTGCAATAAGCACTGGACGCTCGCTTGGCATGGGTTTTTTGGAAGAGAACCAAGTTTGTATAGAAGGGCTGGAAAAGTGCCAGTTTTTTTATTGCCCTATCTGACCACTGCAACTAAAACGTTATGTGTGTGTGTGTGAGTGTGTGAGAGTGAGAGTGGGAGGGGTTCTTAAGCTATGAACCCTTGCACCCCTGAACATCCATGGTAATAATCTCAAATCCCTTAGCACAGCAGGCCCATATGTGATGCACCCATGCAACATGACTTCATGTAAATGCGATTCTTAGAAGTCTGTGCCACTTAACGGTGGCAGGAAAATGAGCCAAGCATTAGCTCAGGCTCATTTCTTACTGAAGAACGCAGTAATGTGCAACAGCACTTTAAACAGATGTCTTTTTCCATACACCCTTCCATACCTTACACAACTGCCACTGGGAATGCTGATACACATTTTCCATCCATTTAATTATGATAATTTGGATTAATTTTTTTTTTTTGCAGGGGGGAGGTTGAGGCGACTGGTTTCTGAGAGTACTAATGGTCTTGTTTCACAATGCCTGCTTGCTCTTTCAGTTTAAGTGCAGTTTAAGGGCTATGAAGATCAAAAGATATCAGGGTTTATGTACACTTTTACTGGTCTGTAAAAGATCATTTGGATGTTGTAATATACTAATGACTCTAGAGAGCTATTTATGACTTTTTGTCCATTAGTTATCACATTGTAAAAAGAATACTCATTATCAACAACACAAACAGCAAAATGCAAGCTACACGTTGTTAAGTTAATGGCGCTTATTGATCATCTGTGAAAAAATTAATAAATAAATACAGAGATTTCAGGTATTCATTTCATCTGGTCTGGGATGAGCTACCACATTCTTTAACATTATGACCTACTCATGATCCTGTGGTGTAAAAAATACGCCAGATTCTTCAGAATCCAGAATACCTTTTTTACAGCGGAAAATAGTATTGACCATCATCCCAAGAAATCAAACACAGTTGTCTGGAAAACCCAAACATAGTTCATATCAACCACGCTTCCTCTGAACAGCAACGTGTACAAGTCAAGCAGACTTTCCATGCCAGATTTTACACATGTAATCGGCAGGTCTATTCCCTTCCCCCCCCCCCCCCCTTTTTTTTTTTTCCTAAACCAAGAGAGTGAATCACAACAACTGGAAATTGTTGCTTAGGGAGTGAAATCTGGAAACTTACTTCTTTCTTCCTTCCTCCCCGAGGCTTTCCCATCTCTCTTTCACAGCAGCGGTGACATCCTGCAGACTGGCCCATGGGTTCTCCTGGAGGACGGACGATCTGGTGTCCTGCTCAAACATGGCGAAGGCTGACAGGGGCTGACGCACGGAGCGGCTGCTGATCAGGTCGTAAGCAGTCACCTTGGCCATTTTCTCCATTATCACATTTGAGGGGCTCTTAGACGTACTGCTGCTCGTTCTTTTGGGATCCGGCACTCCTTCGCCATCTCTGTGAACTCCTGGCAAATGGAGCTTCACAGGCTCAAGACTCTGACCTATGGCTTGATCTGTGAAAGCCCTGCCCATGGTCCAGCTTTCAGGAGATAACTCATCTCCTAGGCCTACATCCCCATCATCGTTTGAGGCTTTCTGTGAACTATGACCTGGGTCGACTGTAGAGTTCAGTTCAACGTGGTCAGAAAACAACGAGAAATTAACACTGTCAAAATCACTCAAGCTTTTGTTGATTATCCAATCCTCTGATGTGGAAGAGGAGCTTGTGTTAGCAGTACTGGGCAAGGATGTCTCACTGATTTGCTCATTAGTTGTAGAACTTTCTAAAGTCACAGATGGAGATATGCCAAGGTCTTGACTGGGCTCAGCTCTGATGTCTTTAGAAACTCGTTTGGCCTCCTCCCTGCTTTCAGCTGCAGGTAACTGCTTGTGACTCTGAGCATCTGCAGAAGGACGGTGCCCTGCTTCCACTGATAGGTTGTCTTTACCGATGGAATAAGAGCCATACAAAGAGATCAATACTGATTCCACTGCTAATTGCACTGCATCCTGGAAACAGAAGTGTGTAAAATCATTAGAATTATGTCTCATCAACAACACAATGGTAGAGATGAAGCTGTATACCTGGTTGTGCAGCATCACTTGAGTTTTGTCAGGCGTAAGATTAACATCCACACTTGAGGCAGGGACGATGATGTTCATCATTATGATAGGGAAGCGACGACTGGCGGATTCGTTATTAGAATGAGCCGCGTTAGCAAAATACTGCTTAACAACCTGCAGGTCAAACACTTAAGACTCATTTTTATCCTCTACAGGGAAATAAGTTTGTTTCTGCATTTTTAATGCATCATTTAGATTATTTTCTCAATTTTAACATAAAATTAAAACCAGAAAATTATGAAGTTTTTTTTTTTTTTTTTACAAAATAATTCTTTTTACAAATGTGAAATTCATCAAATAAACATTAAATGCACAAAATATGCACCCGAATTTAAGCTGGGAGAAGACCATAATTTTAACAAATCATTACACAACACAATTCTTACTAAATACAGGGGGTTTTCAAGTTACATCAAAGTTCTGTTCCTCCGAGTGCGACGTAAGTCGGTTTTTGATGTAAGTCGGAACTCGTGCAATAATAGTACATAACAATGTATGTAATGATGCTGCAGATGCTTTATCGAATAGTACTGTGCTTTATTAACAGCCGGTTACAGGCAGGAATGAGTAACTCATGTTGTGGAATATGGCATGTTTCATGTGGGGCAATGCATTATGGACTGTGTAGTGCGTAGAGCATATTCTTTGAGCTGCTGGTTTTGAAGAAGTGCATCCACTCAAAGTTGGGAGTTACCAAATGAGCTGCCATTCAACTCTGAAGCTAAATTAGCAGTTTCACGGGAGTGAACATGGGAAAGGGAACATACATTCGTGATGTCCGATCACGAACACACCACTGCACACAGTGCACCACAAAATTTGTCCTCTGCTTTTAACCCATCACACGTGCACACGTGGAGCAGCGGGCAGCAGTCAACAGCGCCCAGGGAGCAGTGAAGTGGGGACGGTACCTTGCTCAAGGGTTCCTCAGTGGTGCCAGTGCTGGGACTTGAACCTGCAACCTTCAGATATCAGGGGCAAAGTCCTAACCACTAGGCCACCACTGCCACTACATATATAGCTAACACCAGTCTCTCTCTCCGTATTACTGTAAAGCTGTTCAACCGCATTCTACTAACGTATATGTGCTGCCAACCTGTGCTCATCCCGCTACTCAAAGAAAGCAACTCTTTCCACCTCTTTATCATTGTATTTACCACCTATTTTCCTGCACCAGACACTACATAGTCCACAATGCATTGCTGCCCCGAAACACGCCACATACCACTATGCTAGCAACATAAGGGGCATTTTCTTGCCCCTGAGATCCGAAGGTCGCAGGTTCAAGTCCCAGCCCGGGCACCACTGAGGTAACCCTTAAACAAGATACCGTCCCCACGTCACTGCTCCCCGGGCGCTGTTGATAGCTGCTCACTGCTCCACGTGTGCACGTGTGATGGGTTAAATGCAGAGGACAAATTTCGTTGTGGTGACTGTGTGCAGTGTTGTGTTCACAATGATCGGAAATCACGAATCACTAATCACTAATAACTATGAATAACTCGAGGACCCCCTGTATATAGAAATGATTCACACTTAACTTTGATGTCTACATTACAGTTACTATTCCACCCCATACAGAGCATAAAGAAAGTCTAAAATAATAATTAAGTCTAAAAATATATAATTAGCAAAAATAGAAGACTACATGTAACCAAACCTTTAGTATATCCTTGTGATGCACAGGCCGACTATTCACAAAAATGAAAGTCTTGTCAGAGGTAGGGGAGCTTGTGGAGTTGAGATCCGAGTTTGGTTTTGGAAAGTATCCCTCAATAGCAATCTGAACAAATGGAAGAAATTGAACTAGTTATTTGATCTTGAAGGTAGATTTTCACACCATTTATTTTAATAAGGCTGATATTTAAAAAATATATAAGATGCCTTGTGAAGGCTGGGGCCAGCAGGGGTTGCTAGTGAGCACCTGTGGCTTAAGGCCAGTAAGTTCCCTACATTTATGAAAAAATGCAGCTGAAGACTGAATAAAAAGTCCTACAAATGATTGCACTGCAATTTTCTGTGGCCCTTTTTAAAGAAAAACTCTACTTTAAGAATCCACTTTAAGCTTATTTCTCTTCCCTCATGATTCCCACCATTCTCGTAAATTGTCAGTGCACATTAAGGCCTGCATGAGCTTTTTCCAAACAAACAAAATGACACCCTGTTGAGCCTCTGACCCCATCTTAGTGCCTAATTACGATTTCCCTGGTCAGTCAGAACACATTTGTCATCTTGTAACAAGACGTTTGCCAGGCTCCTACAAGCTGTAATGAAAACAGTACTCTTGGCACAACGCAGTTATACACCAGGAAAGTGTTGAGATGAGAAGCGGTTCCAAATGACTCCTATATTGGGACACAGGAGCTCGAATTTATGAATTAACAATCGCAGCTCTTGGCTAGTAAGGGGCCTTTTTAATTGCCGTCTCGTTCAAACTATAATTGCTGGTATTGTGACTTCCACAATAAGCGCGTCTGTTACCTATACTTTGCCATTACAACATTCGTCAATTAGGTGACCCTGTCCCTTGAGCTTTCCATACTAAATGGAAGGCATTATTCCAGGATAACAGAACATGGGCCACGCTGCCAACACAGTCCCCAGTTATGAAATTAAATTCATGCCATTGAGAAAGCAATCACACAGAACAAAATCCCTAATCCCTCATTCCAAACTGACATTAGATCATTATAATGCTTGACAACATGACAGTAGCAGGTGAGATGTCCATGGAAAGAAAATATATAGTTATACTGTAAACGGATGCATTATAGTATTTAGCTATGGTCAGATAAGGAAGGCTTTATAAATCATTTAAATAATAATTTACAGTACTGTGCAAAAGTCTTGGGCAACTAAACAAATGAACACAATTTAACAAATTAACACAAGTTAACATTTGCACCTAAATTGGACCAAACCAGAGATTTAATGACAACTACAAGTGATACTGGGCTTTCATAAGCCAACAAAATAACAAAAAGAACAGTGTTTATCAATTTGATTATTAATTACTTAAATCATTGTTAGAAATGACTTTTCAATATCTAATTGTATCACTATGGAATAAAGATGTGCAGTCACATCCTGTCAGTAGTAAGAGGCTAAATCATAGTTGTAGAAACAGCTTCATAATTTAAGGCCAACTTATCAAGGGTGTGTGGTTTTACGGTCCAAAGGCTATCAAAATTCATCTTACATGACCATGTTGCAACATCTTTTAATTTCTTACTGCTTAAAACAGGCACAAAAATGACAGACCTGACATGTGAAAGGATTATACTGTTTTACGCAAAATTACTAGGGATGTCCTGGTTGTGTTCTTATGTTTTATTGAGCATTTGCTGATACCAAGTCCCAATTTGATATTTATATTTTCCTATAGAGCAGTTTAACAGAGCCCTCTTCAAGTACATTGAAGTTATTAAAATCCAATGTATACGCTTGAGATACAGCAATTGAATTCTTGCATTTTCCTGCTAAATGACATGTGCTCTATTTCTCAAGTGCCCAGCATGTCCTTGATTGCCTGTTGAATACCATTTGCTTTAAATTAAATGAGTTTAATACAGTACATAGTAAGGATAAGTATCGTATTGGAATTCTAAATGATTGTTTGGCTAAACACTGATTGACTGGTCATCCAAAGTGATGAATTCCATTAACCCCTCTATAATATTTCTTGCCTTTTTGCAGTTTTGAGGACGTCTTCCAGTGTGTGTTGTTTCTGTGCAGTCTTCACCTGATTGAACTTGCTATATTCTATCTAGTGTTTATTTTTTAGGTTCTGTAAATTGGTATCTCAAATTGGTAGCTATAATAAATGTTACCACTGCTTTGTATTACAAACATCATGCATGGCCAAAGGACTCCTTTCATTTTCCAGTATAAAATACTATCACTCTGCTGACGTTTTAACTATGCTCTGCCACAAGGCTCACGTTTACAGCACCTGCATGATGACTGGCATAAAACAAAGGATCAGGCTTAAGCTGGTTCATGCTTAAGCCGCTCCTGATCATTTAACAATGCCCTGATAAGCCCAGATAACAATCTCTGAGATTGCTTTGGAACATCGCTAAAATGCCATTTAAAACTGTTCACTTTTGTGTATTAATCTCAACACTAGCAAGTCATGAGAACATTACGCATATCATCCTCTCACAAAGCACTTACAGTACATGGAGGAGCAAACAGCTTCTCGCAACGCAGAAAAGTTAAAATGTGCAATGAATAATGCAACATTCAATGAATTGATACCTGATGAAACTGCATTGTATAAACAACAAGTTAATCAACAATGCCCTCCAGCATGTTCATTAATTAAGAAAATATTTTAATTGTAATAATTTTTTGTGCAATTATAATTCGATTGTAGCATCATGGATCCAGTATTGTGAATCAAATCATACAGAGCTGAGGAACGCGTTTCCCCTTCATCAGTACACCCCTCTGGCCAACGATTAAATGTTATATGCAAAATTTACCCAATCCTTTTTTTGGGGGAGGGGATTAGGATGTCTTGCAAAATCATTGTGGCAGCTTTAAGTAATATGTTTGTAAAATTAGATTTTACAGTCAATTACTCATGTCCACCCATTGGGGAGACTGTGTAAGTGTCTATTTTGTTGCGGACATAAAAATTACAAAAAGTGCTTTGGTCATAGAAATTAGGTGCCGATATCTCGTCCCATGGCACCTGCCCTCTCACCCGGTCATGTAATTCTCTGGTATAATCAGGGCAGTGGTGGCCTAGTGATTGGGACCTTGCATCTAGGACCACAATGTACAGCCCCCAGTACACTGCTCCCCGGACACTGCTTATAACATGTCTTTATGTATCACATCTAGGAGGTGGGGGGATTGGGCAAGGCTAGAATGGGTTTAGTAATGGGTTTGGGTCCAGCTTGACAGGTGAACTTCTCTACCAACGAATTACCAAAAAAACAAAAACTGTTCACAAAGCATTAAGTGAAAAAAAACTGAATTTTATCTCCATGTACATATTCAGCAATTGCAAGAAAGATAATATAAGGTGAATAAAGCTGCATCTTCATATTGGACAGGGCTTTGCAAAGCGTTGGCCATTGCAGAGCCATATGCTGAATGCTCAATTATGTTCAATTAGGTATGTGACACTTGACATTGTGTCCAAATGAAATCTTTGCCTTCCTACCCCAGTATACATGAGTGTTTATAAAAAGAAAATGTTGAAATAAAATATTAATTGCTTATTCTTTTGATCTTGTACGCAAAATATTTGAAAATCTAACCTTTAGTTAAAGTTTAAAAAAAAAAAAAAAATCAATCTTATACAAAATTTACTTAATTGTCAGTCCTTCATTTAGTGCATGTGCATGCAGAATTAAAAAATAACAGCTCTGAGCATTCTCCCATCATGTTCAATGAGACTGGAGGTTACAAGGCAAGAGATCTTAAAACATCCTTCTTCAGAAGCTCCTTTTCATCCCTTCATCTCTTCATTAGGGTTAGGGTTAGGTGTTGATCTTGAGGACAAACCAGAGAGTATTTGCTCAAATCGGAACGAAGCCCTTCCTTTTATTAAGCTCTGGAAACCCCAACCGGTGTAGCACACACAGAGCACTCCAGAACCCCAGAACCCTTGTCTCTAATGGCTGGAACCGCTCCCCAAGTCACTGAAATGCCTAATTATCCCGTTGGGGGTGGATCAGCTCATTAACCCAAAACTACACACAAATTCCCCAAATGAGCCCAGCAAAACATACACACAAAATACCTCAGCACAATTACAATTATCCCCCCCCAAGCCAGTTTAACAATGAGGGGCCCGGAGCTCGTTCTCGGCCCCGAGCCCCCACAGGGCGGTAGGGTGCCTCTGGTTCCGGGGGCAGGGCAAACACCAAGTCCACTTAAAATATAAATATTGCTTGCTTATGTTTACCAGGGGTGTCGATGAAAGCACTGTACATGTACAGTCTTATGCAAATGTTTGGGCAACACAAAAACTGATTTTGTAATTGAAAAGATATAATTGAAAATACTTTAACACAGTCTCTCTAGGACATGAAAAAAAGACACAATATTTTCAGCAAACATTGATGCATAGTTACTTTTTATGCCATAAATTGAACCAAAAAACTAAAATAAAAACATTATTATGGCACTGAGCAAACGTTTGGGCACCCTAAATACAAACCAGATTCCAAAAAAGACACTGTACAAATTGTAAATAAAAACAGAATGCAATGGAGTGGAAGTTTCAAATTTCAATATTATAATCGGAATAGAATATAGATAACATATTAAATGTTGAAAGTGAGACATTTTGAAATGTCATGCCAAATATTGGCTCATTTTG
>JBBIGC010000002.1:1823455-1835207 GCA_037576955.1 Lepidarchus adonis
CTTTGCCCCTGAAATCTGAAGGTTGCAGGTTCAAGTCCCAGCCCGGGCACCACTGAGGTACCCTTGAGCAAGGTACCTTCCCGACTTCACTTCCCCCGGGCGCTGTTGATAGCTGCCCACTGCTCCACGTGTGCTCGTGTGATGGGTGAACTGCAGAGCACAAATTTCGTTGTGCTGTGTGCAGTGGTATTCACAATGATCGGAAATCACTAATTTAGGTCTTGTGGGACGCTGCACCACCACTCCGAAGTCTGCTCAATCTTCCTGCAGGTTTTTTTCAGTCAATGGGGATTTTGATTTGCTGATTAAGTTCTGAAACCTTGTAAAAAGAATCTGAGACTTTGGAACTCTTAGGGTGCCCAAACTTCTGCATAGTGCCATAATAATGTTATTTCTTTTGTTCAATTTATGGCATAAAAAGTAACTATGCATCAATGTTTGCTGAAAATATTGTGTATTTTTCCCATGTCCTAGAGAGACTGTGTTAATATCTTTTCAATTACAAAATCACCAAAAATCTGTTATTTATCAAGGGATATATATATACACTGAGTAATAACA
This sequence comes from Lepidarchus adonis, assembly GCA_037576955.1. Classification (NCBI taxonomy): domain Eukaryota; kingdom Metazoa; phylum Chordata; class Actinopteri; order Characiformes; family Lepidarchidae; genus Lepidarchus; species Lepidarchus adonis. The sequence continues at coordinate 1,824,017 of JBBIGC010000002.1, forward strand.
TCGATAGGAATTTAGTCAAATGAATTTTCTACAAACCTCTGATGATCAGTGAAGAATTGGTCAACTTTTACGAGCCCACTTTTCTGTTACTTTGCTTAATTTTCGTCTCTGTCTCTGGTCGAGGTATTACCTTAAACACAAGGTCCAAAAACGGCCTGACAAAATGCCAGCTTTAACACAAAACTAGCGGACACAGTCGGACTTCTTTTTAAAAAATATTTTCTTATATGAAAGAATCTGTCAACTACACAGCAAATTAGTAATACCGTGTTAAAAACAATACTAATTTCGAGAAACAGAGAAAGTCACACGTGCGGTCCGCAATGTTTCCAGTCCCTTGGAAACTACGGATCTTTGTAGATGGTTCTCTTTGCACACACTGGGCAAATACAAATTATTGAAAATATTAATCTACATTAGTTGAAGCCTTTTGATACAAAGCCGTACCTATTCACAAATTTGGCATATAACATAATTATACAGTGATTACATAGTGATTGTGTTCTTTAGCGGAACTTTTTGTGGACGTTTGTGTCGTGATCGGAAGTGTTTATGTGCTGCACCAGATGTTCCTACGTATGATTTGAAAATGTCGTGACATTTCTTTGCATTAAGCATGCCTTTCTGGATAGAATAAGCACCAGTTTGCTCTGAATGCAGACTGGTTTAGTTAAAATAACTTTTTGTGAAATCTACTGCGTTCTTATGGCGTGTGCAAGTAGTTTATTTTCCAGACCGACGGTTTGCAAACTGCAGAGGCTCATCTCACACAGGTCTGCTGTCCAATTCACACCCAGACCGGTGCTGGGTATCGAGACGAGCATCTCACACAGGGCAGCTGTTCACACAAGACCCAGACTGGTGCTGGGTATCGAGACGAGCTGTGATGAGACAGGAGCTGCTGTCTTGGATGAGACGGGGAGGATCCTTGGAGAGGCTTTGCACTCACAGAAAGAAGTCCACTTGAAGTAAAATTGCCTTGTCGCTGCATGTGTTAGGCTGTATGTGGAAAAATTCTTAACCTTCCTAATGTGTCGGTTTAGCTACATTAATGGGCACCTGTTGCTGATACGTTAAATTTAACAAACGTCATCATAGAAAAGCATTGAGTATAATTAAATTCTCTAAAGCAGTCAGGCATGTACCAGAGTTAGTTGTCCAGTGCCAGGCGTCAGATGGGATTATTAAGCCCCCCAGCCCATGTAAACTTTGTTTAAAGTTTTTGGAAATTAAAACAAATATGATTCAATTGACTAGTATGGGTGTCATGTTTTTGCATTTAGTGTTTGTGTTTGGCTAACTGTTCTGCAGTGAGTCATGTTCTTCATCTGCACACTAATTGATCTGTATTTATCTTTATCAGCTTAACATCTCTCTATACCAGGATCACAAAAATGAAGACTAGAAAATGAAGAATGAACATATGATTGTGGTTCCGTTATGCCAGCTTTCACCAGTTTCAAACCATTGCATTTAATTAGTGTTTGTATGGTGTTTCTTCTTCTAAAATGCCACAATTTGATGTTTTGAATGAATTCTTGTTATATTCAGCTTGAAAAACCTATATATCCTAGGAAAAAATATTTTTCAAACCTGTGGAATGCCATTTGATTACCCATGTTAGGTCACTATCAGTGCCCAAAGGCTTAGGGTTATGTCTGATGGCTTGTTCATGTTTTTCCTCTAGAACAGGTGGGATTATTCCAACAGTCGCCCAGCATCTTCACAAGGAAAACATCTCCAGTGTGGTCCAGGAAGCTTTAGAAAGGAGCGGGGTCTCACCCAAGGAACTGTCCGCTGTGGCCACAACAGTGAAGCCCGGTCTGGCCCTGAGCCTCGGCGTCGGGTTGGAGTTCAGTCTGAGTTTTGTAAGACGTCACGAAAAGCCATTTATACCTATCCATCATATGGAGGCTCATGCCTTGACTGTGAGGATGTTACAGCCGGTGGAATTTCCCTTTCTTGTGCTGCTTGTGTCTGGAGGGCATTCTCTGCTTTCCCTAGCAAAAGGAATCGATGACTTTTTACTTTTAGGGCAAACGCTGGATGAAGCCCCAGGAGACACTTTGGACAAGGTATCACAAGTACCTAGTGTAGTTTCTGTGTTACTATAGATCAGGGGTGTGAAACTCGGGTCCTGGAGGCCGGTATACAGCACAGTTTGGTAGTTTCCCTTCTCAAACACACTCACTCAGTCTGGCAATTAACAGGTGAGTTGAACCAGGTGTGTCTGAGCAGGGAAATCATCAAACTGTGGAATTCGACACCCCTGATATAGATTTTTCAACTGGGTACTTTTTTCCATGCATAACCACTTGTAATTTGATTATGCAGGTAGCAAGAAGACTGTCTCTTATTAGGCATCCAAAGTGTTCCAGCCTTAGTGGTGGTCAAGCAATTGAGGTTTTGGCGAAGGAAGGGGACAGACACAAGTTCCATTTCAGATCGCCAATGGGACAGCACTACGACTGCAATTTCTCATTTGCTGGCCTGCGAAACCATGTGACAATGGCTATAAACAAAAAAGAGAAGGAGGAAGGTGAATATTATTTATTTATAATGGGAGGTGTTGGGGCTGGGGTAGGGTGAGTGAGCTGTTGTTAAAAATAATAAATTAATTTTTGATAAATAATGTTTTTTTTCCCCCTCACAGGCATCCAGCAAGGGCAGTTACTGTCGTGTGTGGAAGATATTGCTGCTGCAACACAGCACACCGTGGCCTCACACATAGCCAAGCGCACACATCGGGCCATTTTGTTTTGTGTGGCAAATGGACTTCTGCCACAAAACAATCCAACCCTGGTAAGTTCACTGCACCACAGGACTTGACGCTAACCCTAGATTGGCTTAATGATTTTGCTCACTCAGTTTGGCACCAAGTTAACACCAGGTACCCAACGAACAATTAGCAAACATTTATCTGACGTCTCCTTTGTGCACAATGTCCTCACCAGGTCGTATCTGGAGGAGTAGCCAGCAACGAGTACATCAGGGAAATGTTGAGAATCGTCACAGACACAACAGAATTGCGATTACTATGCCCTCCACCAAAATTTTGCACAGATAATGGAGCCATGATTGCATGGTATAGAAAAATTGTTCTCTCCTATGGTTATTTACTCTTAATCAACCCTTAAGGCAAGCTCCGTAAATACTTACTTTTGCACTTAGGAACGGTGTAGAAAGGCTAAAGGAAGGGAAGGGGATTTTGTCCCACGCACAAAACGTCAGCTATGAGCCAAAGTGAGTGAAAAACAAATTTACTACTTATTTCGTGACTTTTATCATACTGCCCCTTTACTGTTTGTGCTGGCTTGTATATTTCATTTGAATTTTTGCTAGGGCTCCACTTGGCAGGGATATATCTACAGAGGTGAGCAATGCTGCAATCAAGGTTCCTCCATTAAAAATAAAGACCAAACACTGATGTATTGATCATTTCTGTTTATTTTCTTTAACAGTGTATTTCTGATGAATAAATATATTTAAAAAAAACCCTAAAGACATTTATGTATTTTTATTGTATTGCTTTATTTAATGCACAGGAATTGTATGTCCTTTGTGCACTGACGCTTAGTAGATTAGACCCACCTGGATGGAGACGAGAGAGAACATCAGCCATCAGAGTTATATCAAGTCAGACTGAACAGAGCATTTTTCTTTTTTATTCTTTGTTGACATTCATATATAATTGCACCAGACTTTGCTATAGATAGTTATCCAAACCCTTTTATCCAATTTGAGTCACAGGGAAGTTGGAGCTGATCCCAGCTGACTACCATACACCGGCTGATTCTGGGACTGAACCCAGGAGGCGACAGCGCAAACCACTGACCACCGTGCTATTATAGTGGCCGGACTGTATGCTGTTATCATTGATGTACCTTTACTGGAGCACTGTTGGGCAGATGGGCCTCTGTTTATCTCCAGACTGCAGAAACGAACAATAGTACTGCAAGGTTTTTTTGAAGCTTGGTCATTCTTAAACTGTAAAAAAGGACATGACTGCTATTAATGTGTATAGTTTTATAAATGCCTTTTGTAGGAGATTATTGGATTATATAATCATATAAAATCACTGAGTAATGGTAGGCTTATTACCCTTTTTTTACTTTTAAATTTGGCATTCTCAGCTAAATGGTCCATCAACAATATGTAATTTGGAGAATTAATACTGCATTTCACCATCAAGGGTCAGGGTGCTTGCCAATTAAAGGTCAGGTAAAAAACAACCCAACCCTGGTAAGTTCACTGCACCACAGGACTTCAGTGTGACATTTAGCATGAAAATCGCTAACCCTAGATTAGCTTAATGAATTTGCTCACTCAGTTTGGCACCAAGTTAACACCAGGTACCCAACGAACAATTAGCAAACATTTATCTGACGTCTCCTTTGTGCACAATGTCCTCACCAGGTCGTATCTGGAGGAGTAGCCAGCAACGAGTACATCAGGGAAATGTTGAGAATCGTCACAGACACAACAGAATTGTGATTACTATGCCCTCCACCAAAATTTTGCACAGATAATGGAGCCATGATTGCATGGTATAGAAAAATCGATCTCTCCTATGGTAATTTACTCTTAATCAACCTTTAAGGCAAGCTCCGTAAATACTTACTTTTGCACTTAGGAAAGGTGTAGAAACCTTGATAACAGATTTGGGTGATTTATACAGTATATATATATATTCGTATACAATCTGTATGGCAAAAAAAGGAAACTTTTCCTGTATACATGAAAGGCAATCATGGCGTTCTCATCATCAGAGTTCAAAATGCTCATAGTCTTGCCCTGGAAAACCTCCTCTTTGCCAAATTGCTGCCTGTTGAGTTGGATTTTTAAATGCAAACAAGGCCAGTGCATGTCCTGCCTCCAAACGAATGTTCCAATAGAAAATAATGTGCAACAATGATCTCCATCACCTTTTCACCTGTCCAGCAGCTTTGGCACTCAGAACCATGACATTTTGGGGATTTTAAACTTTACTTTTTCACTACATTTCTGTCAAGGTTCTCGTCACTTGTTACTGGCGGAGCCCTGCCTTTCAAAATCAACTGTATCATGAATGTGAGACTGCGCAGCATAAACAAACCCCAAGCCATTGAATACACTACAGTACAGGAAGTGTGGGTTAGATTGCATATCATTAAAAAAGGGGTGTTAGACATTCACCCATCCCCACTGTGGTGTTTGGCAATTGATTTACATATAGTACAGCCAGTCTGAGGCAGCTTGTAACAAGCGTCACCGCACAGGCTCAATTGATCGCATGTGTTACTGTGCAACTCCAGCTAACAAATCACCTAGTTCGCAGCTTCCAATTTATTTCTCCTAAAGAAGGGGTCAAAAAACTCGACCAAGTATGAAACTCCTGCAATACATTTTTTACTTTTAATACTTAAGTATTTTTGGAAGCAAGTACTTCAGTACTTTCACTTAAGTAAAATTTGACTGTATGATTTTCACTTGTATTGGAGTAACATTTGACTAGTGGTATCTGTACTTTCACTTAAGTACTGAAGTGAGGTACTTTGTCCACCTCTAATTATTTATTAAGACATTTTCATAGAACATTTATACAAAGAAATGTATATGTAAGAGCAGTTTAGAGGCAGTAAGTGTTTTTATTCTTTCATTTTATAATTAGAATCAATTCTAATAAAATGAATACAGTGAACAGTACATGTTTGTCAATGTGTTGGGTTCCCATTTCCAGAGTTCTCTTCATGGAAGCCTTGGAATTATCTGTAGGAACCATCAAATCCCCAGTTTGGGCTCAATCCGTGGTTAAATCAAGTCCTGTGCTGAGAGAGTTTCACATTCATGCAATGGCTGGAGGCACTGAGGGGGAATCACCTGCTCTGTTCTAACAGCTCCCAACACACATCAACTTTTTACACACAACAAATTTAGATTTTTAACAAATATTTTTTGTTTGTTTGCAAGTATTTGAACGGAAATGTGTGTTTTTGCTGCAGAAAGACACTTTCTGCTGAGAATTGCTCAATTACCGAAGGACTTTTGCATAATACTGTTCATGTGAGTCATTGATACCATTGAAAATGTTGCCCATGACTAATTGGGCCTACTTTTATTACAAAAGCACAGGCTACAAAGGGCAGTAAACTCTAAAAAGAGATCTCTCTGAAGTACAGGAGCCACATCAGTGGTGCCACCTCGTTTTCTCAACACTGGTGGGTACAACTATCCCGGGAGAGGGTTATTACTGCTTGGCAACCTGCAAAAAAAACCAAAAAAAAAAACCAGAAGAGTGTGTCGTCCTCAGGTGGGGAAGAGGTCTAGACGGCATGTTCCAAACACAGTATTTCACAAATCTAATGTGAGGACAACTCAACCTGAAAAGGACCTAGAGGGAGTTGGAGGAGCAGCTGCTATACAGGAGCTTTTAAACAGACCTATCACACTCGAGCGCCAGACAGAAGGACAAAGAGGAAGCCCTCCTGGCATAAATGCCTCGTTGTAGAATCATTGCCTGCAATCATGTCATATGCATAGAGGACAGTAATGGCAAAACCAAGAGGCTAGAGTACGTCTTTTAGTAAGAGGAGTGTTTTGGGGGATTCCCAGTGGGGGCAGAGCGTTCCTGAGCACATGCCTGTCCGTGTTATTATGAGTCTAGCAGAAAGGTAGCATCTCGAGACAGGAAGCATTGGCCGCCTACCCGCTGGACCCGAGCCTTCCCACAGTAGCAGAGAAAAATCTCCAGCCGGCAGCCATCCAAGTAGCTGTCAATCAACCTTTAGCACAGCTTATCCAGTCGCTGTCAACACACATGTCATTGAGCGCTGGTTTTACTGCATTTGGTGCTTCATTTTGTTAACCTCACGAGATCTCTCCTCTTTTCCTCTGCTGGATGACAGCTTCACTGGGAAAGTTTGACTTTACATTTATGAGCACCCCAGATGCTGACAATGAGAACAGCTGCCCAGGGTGAGTTTTTTTAACAGTAAATGTTGTAACTAACTATGGAACTTACTCACATATTACGTTTTGTCCGAGCTGGACAGGAGCATATCCAGGATGACATTGTAGCTGATGACCTCGGCCACGTTCTTCTGCTTCCACATGAACATCTGTGGACAGAGGGAACACACCAGAGCAGGAAAGTGTCATTAGATGTCCTGCATTTTAACATAATACCAACAGACTCAATGCTGTGGATCAAAAAGACTTAAAAACTTGAAATTTGCATCTGCAAAAATACAAATATTAGTGTCTAGATATGAATTTACTTCAACTTTGTTTCACACAAGTAGAAAAGGAGATTGTTGTGATAAAAGTGCAATTAAAACTTTCATTAATAAATAAGGTTCTTATTTCATATATTAGCATTACTGATCTGATGTGGTCCTTCTTCAAACATATAGCTGCTAGTTAGACTGTTATGGTAATTAAGGTGGTACAAACATAATTTTGGGGAAAGTTGGGACATTTTTAAAAATGCAATAAAAACAAATCTGTGATTTGTAAATTTTGTTTATTTTTGTTTATTTTTTATATTTTGTCTTTTATTCAAAATACTTCCCAGAAAAAGATCACATTGATGTCAGCCCTGTTTGATATCTCTCTAAAATATTTACTAAAATATCCAATATTTATCTTTGCATCAGTGGTACTTTTACATATAGTATCTCACAAAAGTGAGTACTCCCCTCACTTAGGGGTGTACTCACTTTTGTTGCCAGTGGTTTAGACATTAATGGTTGTGTGTTGAGTTATTTTGAGGGGACAGCAAATTTAGTGTAATACGAGGGTGTAAACTGACAACTTAACACTGTATCAATGTTTGATATCTTCAGTGCTCTCCCATGAAAAGATCAAATATTTACAAAAATGTGAGTTTACTGTATATAAGATCAAATATTTACAAAAATGTGAGTTTACTGTATATCCAAGTCACTCATTACCCTTATGCACCACTATACCATGACAGATGTTGACTTTTAGTTCATGTTTCACATACTGCTTTCAGGTTTCATTTCTTGATGCAGCAGCAGACATTTTTAGGTTAGACCTCCTGAACTCATGTTGCAAATTTCATTGAGCCTTCTGGGGGCTTGAAGGTCATTTTGCACTTTCATAATATTACGTACTGTAGATGAGGAAAGACTTTGCTGAAAAATGTTCTTTTGGAATTAAATGATAATTCTGACATTTAATTTGGCACAAAGATAAGCCATGACCCATCTTTGCTTAAAAAGGCTTAAACTTTCTTGGATGTTCCTTCCATACCCAATCACTTCACCTTACCCGTTACTAATTTCCTGCCTTTTGAGGAATGTTTCAAAACGATGTGACCGGAACTTTTTTGACAAATTCTAATTTTGTTAATATGAAAAATTTAGTTCAGTTTGTCATTTCTGTGTGTTTGTACATTGCCGGGTAAATAATGGTGCAAGAGAATTGGCACAATGGCACAATATTGTTTTTTTCCATTGTACAAAATGTACCAACGTTTCAAGAAATGAGGTTTGTAGATAGGTTTGTCATTCTGGCATTGTGGTTAACAAAAAAGGAAAGAAACAGATAATAATCCACATAATAAATATGACACACAAACACATGCACACGCACACATGCTGTTTTGCAGCTCCATTTGCACCAGCTCATCTTGCAGATGTCTGTCTTGTCTTTGTCTTGTGCAATAAACCAAAGGACCTAAGCTTGAAACAATCTTTTGCAAACACCATTTGCACAATTCACTTTGGAATGTCTTATATCCTTCTGTGAAAGTGAACATATATAGATTTCTTTATTGCTCTTTAAAATATATGTATAGTAGTTTTTGAGTGTTTAAGTATTTGTACCTCTTTGATTTGTACATACGGTTATATTTTTACTTTTCTCTACAAATGCACCAAGGTGGGGACTGCGTAAAACGGCATTTCAATACACTGCGTGCTGTGTATACTGTTGTATTGACACTAAAACTTTGTAGAGGATACTTGGCAGCAAACTTCAAACCAGGTTTTGGTAGCATATCGCCTCAATGGCACAGGCTGCTCTGACCTGGACAAACCTCTGTCTGGCCTGCAGTACCTCCACCAGGGGGCTCACTGCACCTGCTCCACAGATCAGCTAGACAGGCCTCTTCCTGCAGTGTCACTGTAATATACACAAACATGTACATATTCATTACTGAAGTATAGAATACTTTAAACTAAGTAATGTATGTGGTGTCATAACATATGGTAAATTCAGGGGGGATGCTTTGGGAATGTTCATTATGGTGTTCGCAGTGGCTGTTACTGTGTTTCTAGGTGGTTGCTACAGAATTACTCAGTAGTTGCTATGGTATTGATCACTATTGATTACTAGGCTGTTGCTATGTGGCTGCCATGGTAACCCAATGAGGGGGTGAGTATGTTGTCATGGAGGAGCTATGGTATTGATCACTATTGATTACTAGGCTGTTGCTATGTTGCTGCTATGGTAACCCAAAGGGGGGTGAGTATGTTGTCATGAAGGAGCTATGGTATTGATCACTATTGATTACTAGGCTGTTGCTATGTGGCTTCCATTGTAACCCAAAGGGTATGTTGTCATGGAGGAGCTATGGTTTGATCACTACTGATTACTAGGCTGTTGCTATGTTGCTGCTATGGTAACCCAAAGGAGTGTGAGTATGTTGTCATGGGGTAGCTACGGTGTTCAAAAAAAGGAATAAAAGAAAGAAACAGAAAAAATTAACAGCGGAAAAGTGGGGATACAATTTCTATGCAGATTGAACATTCTAGAGTGCTCAAATGTGTAATATCACAACTCAATAACAAGTTAGTTGGCAAAAATATCTCTAAATATCAATAGTACAATGCAGCTGTAAGTTTCTGTCTCAATGTTACATAGTTTTTTAACGAATCATCTACTGCTCTGTTCATCATTCTATCCATTCGTTAAGATTTAAATGAAGATGATTCATTCAAGAAGAAAGGTGATTAACTTGGTTGAGAAAATGGTGGACATTGAGCATGAGAATACACGTTTCAAGCTGTGAAGTTAAGCCATGATTTTAGGTATAAATTTAAGGTGGAATATTTCAATCAAATTGTGTTCAGATAATTTAGTGTAAAAGTTTATGATGAGTGATATCATGGTTAAATAACAATTAAGAATTCATTGAGCATGGTTTATAACAAACACTCAATAAAAGAAAATGCATGGACTAAATCCCATTCACTAAAACCCATTTACTTTTTAAAAAACACTGACTAAGTCCCATTCATTAAATCCCAATGACTAAAAAACATTGACTAAAAAACATTGACTAAATCACATTGACTAAAAAACATTTACTTTTTAAAAAACACTGACTAAATCCCATTCATTAAATCCCAATGACTAAAAAACATTGACTAAAAAACATTGACTAAATCCCATTCACTAAAACCCATTTACTTTTTTAAAAACACTGACTAAATCCCATTCATTAAATCCCAATGACTAAAAAACATTGACTAAAAAACATTGACTAAATCACATTGACTAAAAAACATTGACTAAATCCCATTGACTAAAAAACATTGACTAAATCCCATTGACTGAAAAACAATGACTAAAAACATTGACTAAAAACATTGACTAAAAAACATTGACTAAAACCCAATGGCGAGAACAGAACAACCTAACTGAATTATGAAATGGAACTATATCACAGCTGTCATTATTCATTCATAATTCATTTTTTTATTAGCTGAAAGAGAAACATTGTTTTTTCCTGTTATTTTTATAGGAACTCCGATTGTTAAGTATTAAACTTTCTGTTTTTATTTTGAATACAAAGTGTTTGCTTTAAACTGCCTCCCCTGGTCTATGCATCTATTTCTGACTGTCACCAGCACAGCATCTACCTGCTCAAATCTAGACACTGGTCCACTGTTCTGCTAACTGATTTGAGATTAAAGAGATTGGCCAATCGGTCATTACGCCGACCAGTTCTGCTAAGAGCCTTAGGGTGATCATCGATGACCAGCTGACCTTCAAGGACCATATCGCAGCTACATCAAAATCCTGCAGATTCACCCTGTACAACATATACAAGATCAGACCATACCTCCCAGAATACTCCACTCAGCTCCTGGCCCAGGCAATGATTCTCTCTCGTCTGGACTACTGCAACTCACTGCTGACCGGTCTACCAACAACCACAATCAAGCCACTGCAGAGGATC
>JBBIGC010000002.1:1862963-1873550 GCA_037576955.1 Lepidarchus adonis
AATTGAATTGAATTGAATTGAATTGAATTGAATTGAATTGAATTGAATTGAATTGAATTGAATTGAATTGAATTGAGAGACAGAGAGAGAGGGGGGGGTGAGAGAGAGGGAGAGATGGTTTTGATCCCCCAAATTGAATGATATCTCATGTGAATGCTGAGAGAGAGCGCAAGAGAATGAAGCAGGAGAAATTTTTCATTGTCCTTCCCCATGACATATCATATGCTTTGAACGTGTGTCTTCATCTGAGAATGTTAGTAACAGTCATAGTCAGGTCAGTATCATTTTACTTGACCAGCTCAACTTCCATTTTAGCCCACAAGCCCAAATAAATGTCTTTTAGCCTTCAACTACTTAATGATATTTGATAAGACAGAAAACACATACAGAAAGAGTATTATATAAAATAATAAAATTGAATAAAAGAGAGAAGGGCAGAGGTACACAAAGCACTTTCTGAAGATCCGTATAGCAGTTCCATTTTATTTTTGAAAATACATACAGAAAGAGTAATATTAAAGTAATATTCAATAAATAACCAATCATTCCACTAGAAATGTGTACAGACTCCAATAGCACGTTTACTACAGGCTATTATAGCAGAATTGTAAGGCACTACATAAATCGAATATTTTACTTACAGTATAACAATAGATAGTTTTGTAAGGTGTCATGGTTCTGATCGTGAGTCATGGCGACACAGGATTTTAAGTAGGTTGTAGCTTACATCAGGTACACAGGTAAGGTAGTAGGTTACATCATTTGAATAAACCACACATACTTGTGGTTGCCCAGGCCTGAGGCTGAGGTACAATGACCTCAGCAAATGTGGGTGCACGATATAGGACTGTGACTAAACACCAGCACTGTTTGCAAACAGCATCCTAATAAGGCCTTTGTTCATTTATGACATTTAGGCCTAAAATGTTACTTCAGCTTGTTCCACGAAAGCTTTGAGGGTCACACAATGAACCCCATCCTGACCCTGTTCTAACAGTCTGGAGAATTCTCACAAAAGACACAAAACCAGCTTCAGGTCTTTAGGCAACTTGCTGTAGCAGGTTTTTAAGAAAGCCTGAAGTGAATGTTGAGGCTAAAAAGCATAAGCCAAAAAAACAGGATGGGCGTGGTCTTCTCATGTAAAAACAAAGCAGTCTGTTTAACACCAACGTATCACGTGACCAAATCCAACAGCTTTACCATGCGCATGCGCAGACACCGACTGGGTTCATAAACACGGCGAGCCGCTCGGCCGGAGCAGTCGGCTCTGACGAGACCGCGGATTTAACGGCGAAAATAGTCGTTTTTCTTCCTTTTAACGCTTAAATAAAGACCCCCTGCAGGGGTTTATTTCTTTCCAACTTCAGCTACAGTGATAGCTAAGTTTGGAGAGGAGAGAATAGAAATATTCGCGTTGTTGCATAGGAAATATATTTTTGTGTTGTTATTTCTTTGTTGAGGATTATTTTGACACAAAGGAATTAACCGTTTAAATATACATTTTTTACTGGAATATAAATAGATAAATATACATATACAACAAAAATGGAAAACGCGGGACCCAAAAAAAAGTGTTGTGGTAAGTTTTTTTATATAGTAAACAAAAATGCTATAAGCTAATGCTGTACTTGACTTTATATATGCAATAAAAAATATATATATTTCTTTTTAACAATAATTGCGCACGTGTTTTTTTTTCAGACTCATTACGCGATTTTTTTACATCTGCAAAGTTCCTTATCTACCTTGGACATGCCTTGTCCACCTGGGTGAGTGTTTTGGTGTTAATGCATATTAAACCTGTTTTGGTGTTAATGCATATTAAGCCTGTTTTGGTTTTAATACATATTAAACCCTTTCCTATGCATGACCAATTTCCCTGCAGGTTAACTATCTTCCACAGCTTTTTACTGTCACTACTCTGATTGCACTTCAAAGCTTTGCTCTAAATTAGGCTGAAAAACATATTTATATAATTTTTTTTGAGCTGCTCTACATTTACTGCTCATTGTAGTCTTGTTTTTTTAACTGTGCATACTTAATTGCAGATAGTACAATCATTCAGGCTGGTGAAATCTTACGGACAAGGTTTTTTTTACAAGCTGCCCCCCATGTCAGATCCTGAAATGACCTCTCCTCTCGCTGTGTTCACCTTTCTCCTGCATTCAGGGGGATCGCATGTGGAATTTCGCTGTTGCCGTGTTTCTGGTAGAGCTGTATGGCAACAGTTTGCTCCTGACTGCTGTCTATGGCCTGGTGGTTGCAGGATCAGTCCTCTTACTGGGTGCCATTATAGGAGACTGGGTGGATAAAAACCCACGTCTCAAAGGTAAAAACGCGACATTCACCACTCACAAGGAGATCTTTCTACATGTTCACCTGCTCTATGTCGGTTATATAAATAAAAGTAGATCAAATATTTCTTGCAGTCGCAAATATATGTTTTGCAGCTAAAACCCGATTTCCTGTCATTTCAGTGGCCCAGACATCGCTCCTTGTCCAGAACTGTGCTGTTATCCTGTGTGGCATTCTGCTGATGGTGGTTTTCCAGTTCAAGGAACAGCTCACCATTCTCTACAGTGGATGGCTGCTTGTGAGTATTGGCCATATTCATCACTGTAGTGTCATTTTACTAGTAAATACGTCACTGTGAGTGTATTAGGCTGTGTTGATGAGCTGTGTATGATTGTCCTGCTGTAGACACAGTAAATGTGAATTGTCCATGAACTGCTTGACAATCTGCTCAGACCTGTAAGATAGTAGAATAAATGTAAAAATACATTTCTCTCTCTTGAAAGGCTCTTTATTGTAAGAGTTTGGTGTAAGGTTTTCTTGGAACAGTGAAGCTTAAGTAGTATGTGCTGAAATTACATGCTTGTTATTCAGTTATTAATCATAAACCCTTTTATTTCTTAATTATCATGAATTTCTATGAAATTTAGGTAATATGTAATTTCTGTAGTTATGAGAGGCCCACTTATCATCATATTATCATATTATTATCATTATGGTTACATGGCCTATTTCATTTTCATTTTGACAGAAGGTGAGGTTTAATTCTACTTTTTACTTCTGCAAGTTTTGACTTAAAGGAACATGAGAGCACAGTGACACGTGAGAGTCTCGTGTGTAAAGGAGTTGTGCTGCTGAGCCAGTTTTAGCCTGTGCAAACCAGGGCTTAGTTGTAACTTGACAACACCAATGACAAAACAGCACAACCATTTTCCTCACTGTCACTGGGGTAATGGAGGGCCCAATAGGCAAACAGTGTACAACCTTGTTGTTGTTTTTGTCATAGACTGTGCTGGAAAAGTGGGAAAGCATTTATCCCTCTAAATAGCCGATTGTCACTGTTGCAGGAAAACCTCATAACCACTTTCTGACAGAGAGTTACTATTATTAGAAGTAGCAGGAGTAGTAGTAGTAGGTAGAAGTGTATAGCCTTTTTCCATCATTGTCTGCACTATTTTATGGGAGTGCTCCTTTCGTCATCACTTGAAAGATGACACCTGATACCGGAGAGCCACCTGCTAAGTGAGAACAAGTTCATGTTTAATTCACCATTTTGCAATGATTCAGCAAAATAAGGAAACAATACAGCCTTTTTGTCTCACATGAAGAATCTGCTCTCTTGAGAGGCATTGAGTGGCATTTTACAAACATTTCAACAACGGCCATTATATTTAAGGCTTAAATACACAAACCCTGACAGCTGACATAAACCTACACAAACATGTTGAAATAGTTATTTTCAGTGGTAAAGTAATATCAAAATAGACCCACTTAGCCATTTTGACAACTTTTCCTTGTAGAAATGGGCCTTTGAAAGGTTTGTAATGCAGGGTTTATATAGGTGTCATGAAGCCATACAAATACTGTTACTGCCACACTAATTTTTACTTTGCAGGCTAAAAAAGAGAACATTTGAAAAACCTAAGGTTCTATTTGGGATATTTTGTGATAAATAAATGTGTAAAATAAGAACAGTGCAGCATGTATTAATAACAGGTCTGCTGTTTTTTTCTTGCAGACATTTTGCTACATTATGGTGATCACCATTGCCAACATTGCAAACCTGGCCAGCACTGCTATGTCCATCACTATTCAGAGGGACTGGGTGGTTGTGGTGGCTGGAGATGATCGGGGCAACCTGGCAGGTCAGGCTTCAGTAGCCTTTACAGGGATGACACTAGATAAACACCTGTCAAAGCAGGAGCTGTTACCTTTGCTTTCCAAGTGTGATGAACAGTTTTAGAACACTCATTCCGTCTGGCTAATAAAACTTATCAAAGACAGCAATTAGACATTTCCTTGACCCGTTATTTAATCTGATGAGTGGCTGTTCCAGAGGCCCAGCAGGTGCTTTAAGTCCAAATGTTCTTCTTCAGGGCTCATTGCCACCAGTAAAAATGATTAACATGCTTCAGACAAACCTGGTAACCCTGCAGTGAGGCAACTGCCATGAGATTTTATGGAGCCATATAGAGCTTCACATGACACTTTTTTTCAGTTACAGTGTTTAAAGTTGTTTTCTTATTTTTCCCTAGACATGAATGCCACTGTGAGAATAATTGACCAGCTGACCAACATTCTAGCTCCAATGTTGGTGGGCCAGATCATGGCCTTTGGTTCCCATTTCATGGGCTGTGGTTTCATCTCTGGCTGGAACCTCTTCTCCATGTGTCTGGAGTACTTCCTTCTTTGGAAGGTATACCAGAAGACACCAGCGCTGGCCATCAAAGCAGGCCAGAAGGATACTGGAGAACAAGAGTTGAAGCAGCTGAACATTCAGAAAGGTGCCTTTCTTCTTTATCTTCTTGTGTTGCTGTTTTACAAGTAGCTGATAATAAGGACAAGAAGAAGTTGCAAGAAAATGCCTTGTCATGAAACCATTAGCATGACTCAGCAGTTTTGTTTTCTTTTGTGGGCTTCTAATACTCTCGCTTGGAAAGTACATTTCTTAAACTGTTTTTGTGTTTTCTTTTACTTCTCAGAATTGGAGAATACAGAAGGCCCGGCTGAAGGTTCTCGGTTGATGAACGAGAGCGCTGTGGTGAAATCTGAAAAAGAGGAGAACCCAGGTTGCTGCTACCAGATGAGTGAGCCACTGCGCACTTTCCGAGATGGCTGGGTAGCTTACTATAACCAGTCCATTTTCTTCGCTGGAATGTCCTTGGCCTTCCTCTACATGACCGTCCTGGGTTTTGACTGCATCACCACAGGCTACGCCTACACACAGGGCCTGAATGGCTCCATTCTCAGTCTGCTCATGGGAGCCTCAGCTGTGTCTGGAATCTGCGGCACGATAGCCTTCACCTGGGTGCGGAAGAAGTGTGGCCTGATCCGGACTGGCTTCATTGCCGGAATAGCCCAACTGTCCTGCCTGATGCTCTGTGTGGCGTCTGTCTTCGCCCCTGGTAGCCCATTCGATCTCAGCATCTCTCCCTTCCAGACCATGGTCAGCCATTTGCTGGGCAATGACGTCCCTCTGCCTGAGGCCCCTACCATGGCAAGCATGATCACCACAGATACACAGGGCCTGCTCAACATCTCCACCCTGCAGACTGAGGAGGTCCCACACATTGAGTCCTACCTGTCTGTCAGTCTACTTTTTGCTGGTGTAATTGCTGCTAGAGTTGGTAAGCAGACCAATTTATTTAAGTTTAATACACTTCAAAGGTGATAATCTAGATGTGCAGTCTGTATAATAGTAATGAGAAGCTATAAACATGGTCTCAAAGCTCCAGTGTAAAAATAAAGATGGAAACTTCAGACACTAAACATATATTGGCTGATTAACACACATTTTTTTTCTTTAATGGTTGTTTAAAAGACTACTATGCTACTTTTTATCTTAATGGCTGTATTACCGGAGGAAAGAAGCAGTAATTTGATGTCAGAATGCCACAAAAGTGATAAAGTCAACCTTTGATGCCAATCTAGCAGACTTGCTAATGTGTTTATGTGGCAGTAAAATAACTGCATGACAACTGGTGACTCATTTCTTTTATTACATTTATTTTCAGGTCTTTGGTCTTTTGACTTGACCGTGACCCAACTTATCCAGGAGAATGTGGCTGAGGCCGAGCGAGGGGTGATCAATGGTGTCCAGAACTCTATGAACTACCTCCTTGACCTCCTGCACTTTGTTATGGTCATCCTGGCACCCAACCAAGAAGCCTTCGGCCTGCTGGTCATCATATCCGTCTCCTTCGTTGCAATGGGGCACATGATGTATTTCAGGTTTGCCTTCAAAACCCTCAGGAGTCGGCTTTTCCTCTGCTGTTCCCCCGAGCAGAAACTGGATGTAGATCCTCCCTCACTTGCTTTGTCCGTGTAAGCCATTAAAGAGACACTACCCCAGCTAGAATAATATCTATTTTACTCTCTAATTCAAAAACACTGCACAAGGGATATATTGTACTAACATGTCTGCAGAAACAGTATACATATATACTTATATTTAACACAGGGCCTTGATGTCAATAGTCATAAGCTATGTTAGCCTAGCAGGGCAGTCACATGTATTCTGTGTAGCTTGTAGTTCAGATCGCAGGCCTACCTTCTGGCCTCTCTTCACTAGCTTACTTTTTGTTTAAAAGGTGCTGCAGAAAGGGTGCAAAAAGTGAAAACAAAAAAACACAGTCACATAACTGCCTTAAGTCATTAGTTCTTCAGTTAACCTGGCTGCTGTACCATGTGAAGCATGGCTGTTATACTATGCTTAGTTCTGCAGTGAGTCTGGCTGCTATATTTTGTTGCATGTGACCTGTGTGACAGTAATTTTACCATCACACTGGGATATTTATTCAACTTTTTTTGCTTGATTGTTCATAGTTAATGCATGCATATATATGTAGATTGACAGTATCATTTTAGCAGTGTATTGTTACTTAATGCCAGTTAAATTTAAGCTTTGTTTAACATCGCTTTTTTGTGGACCAGGGGTGATGTCTCTTTAATAAGGCCAATGAAAGTTACTCATTCAGGAATACTGGAATCCGGTGGTGCTAATATGTTATTGCAAAAGCTATGCACTTGCATATATATACAGTTTTTATCCAGAATGGATTTATTCTTACAGCTGGACAAAGTGAGGGAATAAGAAATGTTCTTCTACCGTTATACATTCCAGATTATTGGTTCAAACTGATATTATTTAGCCATTATATATCTGTTAATGTAAAGGCCTGGTGCACTTGGAACTTCCTAATCCCAGAAATGCATCTTAACTTTAAGCCCCAACCACTGTAGCTCGTTTAATTTTTTTTTTTTTTGATCGAAGATGATGATTCTATAGTTTTTTTCCCATGTGATTGTTACACAAGCACTTTAAGTGATTTAGACTTTCTATATAAGCTCAATGCATCTTTCAGGCCTTCTAGGTATACGTTTAAATACATTTTTGCACAGTTTTCAGTCATTATCTTCTCTCACCAACAGCAAAGTGGCTGAAGTTAATATTAGTGGTTCTGTATCAGCTACCCAACTGCCTTAGTTAAGTTCAGCTTTAATCCCTTTTCCTTAAATGTCTTCAAAAAAAAAAAAAAATGTAAGAAGTTTTGGGAAAAATCGCACACCCCCACCCCTTTCCCCGTAAATATTATTCAACGTTTCCACCTTGCAGATTCAGCAGACCTGTTCAAAGTAAACACAGCTTCTTATTTTAGCTCATTCTTGAGCTAGGTATCGTACAACCAGCCAAACCAGAAAGCACAGACTTGGGCTCTTACATTTGTCTTCCCTGTTGGAAACCACAGCTGACAGTTAAATACGAGGCATTTTGTGATAGTTGTAGAACACTGAGGTTGGAGAGCAGCATGGGTCAGCCATATGTAGGGAACAGGGAGGCCATTATTCTACTGCTGAGGCACAATGCTGAATCAGCACTATGGTGGTTAACTGCTTTGGGTTTTTTGTGGCAAAGGTCAATGGGCCTTTACAGAAATGCAGGTGTCATGACCCACTGTGGATCTTCACCATTGATGTTTGCTCATCACTTGTGTGAAATTGTTTCAGGACTTTCATTTGACTTTTAGGACTCTCTCCTTTTCTCAAAAGTGGCAATTTAACACATATTCGTGAATATTTGTGAAAGTAATGTCATGTCATTGTGTCTTCTGTGTGAATCCTTTTTTGTACATCTGTAAAGTTTTTTTTATTCAAGTGTTCAGTGTTTGTTTGAAATTATGGGCTTCTTGGCTTTGCTTTTCCTCCCACCTGTGATATCTTAGTATTAAGAAACATACCACTTCTATATGCTGCACAAAAGACAAATCATACATCCTGTTATATGTGACAGACTGAAAACCAAATATGTGTAATCACAATTTGTATGGTTGGAGAAGGTTTGGCTTCTTAACCTATTTGCACACAAATGATCAAACCGAGAACACTCCACTGTTATGGAGGGAGAGCAAACAGCCCAGGAATTATATAGCTCGTGCTTGCTTTAAAATGAAATAAAGAATCATTCATCTATGTGGGATTTTTTGTGATTTCTGCAGTAAAAAATAGAAGACATGTTTAAATGAATAGTAAAGAGCTAATCAGGAACGAGTGAAGGAAGAGATCGCTGTGCTCAGCCATCATGGGTGGGGTCACATTCCTACACTGATCATTTTCTCTGAAGTGTTTTTTTAACCAGCCTGTTCAACGGACTGGTTTTAATCTGGGCTTGATGATCCAGGCCAATAAATTAAACAAAGGTAATGAGGGACATGGCTGAACTCGTTAGAGGTTAAAACGTGCCTGCATTTCTTTATATAAGGCTGGCCTGGGTGCTTAAACATTTTGTCTTGGTGTGTATATATAATATTCAGACCTTTAAGCAGTGTCATAGAAGAACTGTTTGGCTTTCTGAGCCATTTAAGAGTACAAACCAGTCTCATTAGGGTTGAAAGAACCATCATGATGTATTAAAGGGTTCTTTCTATAATCTACACACATCTAATTTATCTAATTTACACAAATGGTTACAAGGAGCCTTGTTCTCCGAGGGCATCACACTGTATTTTGTCACTAAACTATGTAATGCTTATAAGAAACAGAATAGAGTTAAGAACATTGGTAAATCGAGACATCGAGTTGGCCTGGAAGCCACAATCTGCTTTAAAATGTCTTAGTTCAGAGGTGATCTAGGATCAGTACGGTGTCTGCACCTGAGGTACCTAAGCTGCAGTAGATACTGATACTACATGTATCAGAAAGTGGATGACCTACACCACAGAAGATTGCCAGTACTCACTAACCTTTGAGGAACACCAATGGCAAAGCAAAGGCAAAGTCTGCCTTTAGGTTTGTTGCAGCGGTGTGTGAACTTTCCATCAAAGAACTGCTGGTACATGAGAATAGCATGATCAGTTCAGCAAGGGCAAGGTCCAGTCACAAGAACTTGAGATAAATGTAGGCAAGAGATAAGCTACTCGTGTAGGAAAATTAAGACACCATGAGCACCCTTAACCAGTAGAATGACAGTAAATAATGTTATGCAAATGAGCTTAATGATAAGCACTAAGTTTGTACAAAAAAAAATTCAATTCAGCAAAATACCATGACCTACACAGAGACAACAAATGCATGGATACAGATGCTGCTATATTTGTTTCAGTAAACAGACTGTGCTTAGGTAAGCAAAGCCATAAAATGGTGTAACTGTAAGTTTGTAAGATTAATTACTTTAGATACATTTTGTGAGATTTCTTATTGTGGGCCTGATTTTTCCAGTGTTGTGCTCAAAATAATGAATGTTTAGAATACTTTATTCGATTTGCAATGTAGCCCCTGTATTATATATGAATTGTATCATTAGGTTGTTGGCAATAACCAGCTCTAATAATCACTTCATATTTTCTCAGCATTAGGAAGTTTAAATGTAAATTCAGTTTCCATTGTTTCAGCATAATTATATGGGACGTCCCAATATAGACTGTTTACAGTAGTGTTGACAAGAGCCAATGCCTCTTTTTGGGGAAAAGGACCTCTCCTCGCCCCAAAATTATGGATTGCCAGAAAAAAAGGAATTGTCCTCAGCTCCAGCCAGACATTCCTTCAGTCGTGAAGAGCAGCTTGTCCAAACTCACCCTGAGGAGAGGACACACTGAGAAGAGCTTTTACAATCTCCTGGAAAAAGTATACAGGACCATATATAATGATATCATGTTAGGATGTAACAGCCCAAACATGTACAGAACCAGATGAGTTCTTTGAGCAATGACTTCATTTTGCTGATGCATGCGTGATGTGACGTCATTAATCAAAAAAAGTTTTCTCTTAAAAGCTCAGAGCAGTTGGGTGGCCCTTTGTGAGTCAGTCATGTTGAAGAGACGGCTCACCCAACGCTGCGGGCTCTTCGAAGAAAGCTTCTGTCTAACATGGGTCATCCGTTTACTGTATCTTCTGAAGAAATTGTGAGTAAAGATTCTTCCGTTTTGAATATCAAATGTTCTTGTCTCATTCTTTGTGTGGGAAGCGCTGCTGGAGAAGGTGAGGTGAGTGATACACTGAGGTAAACATGGTCCCCAGGGTTTGCTTTGGTGGAGGAGGTGCAACAGTCTGGTCAGGCATCACCAGTCAGTGCAAAACAGA
>JBBIGC010000002.1:1886014-1896014 GCA_037576955.1 Lepidarchus adonis
TGGAATCTCCAATCGCTGTTCTCTCGCTGATCTGAGGATCTGGTGGGTGTGTAGGTCTGGATGAGTGATGTCATGTAGCAGAGAGCAGATCTGAGAGTTGATGATCCTGTAGACGCTTGCCTTTGTATGGGTCAAGTGTCTTTGTCATGTGTTTCCCTATCACGTGACCCTGTTCAGCCACGCTCCTCACCAGTTGATCATTGTTTTGTTTAGAGTATTTAAACCACTTTGTTTCAGTCCCTGATTGTCTGTGTTTGTTATATTGTAACCTCCCCTATGTCTGTAAGATTTATTGTGTTTTTTTCATGTTATGCATAATTAAAACTATTAAAGACAATCTTTCTTCATCTAATTCCCACCAACCACCCGGGATCTGTTACACTGAATATGAGAATGAGATAGTTAGAATGTGTTGTTAAGTCAGCCATGACTTTGTAAGTTGTGTGAATGAGATAATTAAATCATGGCACCACATGGTATGAGAATGAGATAATTAGTAAGTTGGTGAGAATGAGAATTTAATCATGGCCACTACATAGTAAGGCTTGGGAATGAGATGGTTAAGATGTAATGGTTAAGTCATGGCCATGTAAGTTGTGTGAATGAGTTCATTTAATCGTGGCCAACAATTAGCAAGACCTGGAAATGAGATATTGTATTTCCCCAACGATAGGCTGCGGCTTATACATTGATTTTGCAAACCGGGTTTTGGGTGCAGCTTGCTTAATTGGGACGGCCCATCTAAATACATGAAAATACATTTGCTTAAAGTACAATTCAGTAAACAAAAAGATGAAATGTCCAGATGATACGGATCATTAAGGATGTGATCATTAATTTGCAGCCATGACTTAGTAAGTTGTGAGAATTAAGTAATAATTAAATAATGGCCACCACTTAGTTCACCCTGGAATTTAGATAGTAAGAATGTGATGGTGAGTTCATAGCCATGACGTGTGAACAACATAATTTAATCATGGCCACCACTTGATAAGGCATGAGAATGAGATATTTAAAATAAATACTTAAGTCATAGCCATGACTTAGTAAGCAGTGAGAATGAGCTCAATAAATCATGGCCACTACTTAATAAGGCTTGGAATCGAGATAGTTAGGATATGATGGTTAGGTCATAGCCATGACTTATTTAGTAGTGAGAATGAGTGAATTATTTATATTTAGTATGTAATAATGCTTGGGAATGAGATGTAATGATTAAGGCATAGCCATACATTTGTAGGTTGCTTGAATTACAAACTTAAATCATGGCCACTACTTAGTAAGGCATGAGAATGAGATAATTAGTATGTGATAGTTAATTGTCGTGACATAGTTGTGGGAACAAGAAAATTAAGTAATTTCCACACTTTACTAAATTGTGACGTAATCTTATTCCAGCATGTTATTAAGTGATGGTCAACGTTAGTTTCTTGTTCAGATGCCTTGCTAAGTCATGGCTATACATGGATTGTAAAGCTTAATACATAATAGTATAATAATAGTATAACTTTTGCTAAAATACTATTACAATTATGAAGCAAAAGTCAAAATGTGCTGATTGAAGGCGTTTAGTATTTAGGCCCAGCAATAAATGTGTATATAGTGCTCAATTTCTGTGCCACAAGAGGGGGAAGGAGGAGGAGTGTGCATGCGTGTGTGTGTGCATGTGTGTGAGTCATCTCAGCACTTTCGGTATGTGTAAATGTGATGCACACGCAAATGATAAGAGGAAAAGTCACTACTGCGACCCACTCACACAGACACTGTCCTGCCCTGTTGTCCTGAATGGCTGAGCTCATTTCGAGCAATGGACACAAAGAAAAAACAAAATAGTGTGGTTCTGATTCTGCACATGCCCTTATGTAACCCACACTGCTCACGTCTAACCTTCATTTTTGAGAGAGAACAGAACCCAAAAACGAAAGGAATTAAACCCATGCGTGAGTTCCACTGCATTTCTAAAGGGAAAACAGTGCTGGAGGAGTTTCAGTACATACCAATGTCTGGCAGGTTCAACTGACCTGCCAGATTTGGATTTGAGCACCCCTGACTAATTGTCCACTTGGTGACCATCTTGGGTTGTAATTTCCATCATACAAGACTTGTGAGTGTGAAAAATCTTTGAAGAACCTTCACAAACCTTCATAGGTTTTTTAAACCTTCTTGACACTATTAATAAAGTGGTTCCTCAAAGAACTATTGAAATATTTCTTTGGGAAAAGTAGTTATTCTAAGGCAAGAGTGCTCACCTTCTTTCCTGGAGATCCACCACACCTGATCCAGGTGATTAAGGCTCTCATAGTTCTCTGAATAGGAGGTGTGTTGGATCTGAACTCTCCAGGGTGGTAGATCTCCAGAACTGAAGTTGGGCACCAATGCACCTACTGCTCACAATGTACGTCGCTCTGGATAAGAGCATCTGCCAAATGCTGTAAATGTAAATGTACAACTGACGTTGTCACAAAGCAGCTTCCTGAAATCTGGTTCTGAGCTCCTAATGAGTGAGCCGAGGGCAGAGGAATGGAAAAACTCCCTAAGCTGGAGGAGGAAACCTTAGGAGGAAACATGACTCAGAAGGAGAACCCATCCTCCTTTGGACGCCAGACAGCCATAATAAGGAAGAACCAAGGCAAATAAGTGTCAGTTTATAGAGTTGGTGTCAATGTAAGAGCCTGTATATATATATATATATTTGAAGAAGCTGTCTGTGGTAGTTAAAGTGGTTTGGTACAGGAGGCCCTAGTGATGGATGATCTGGATAAAAGTTCAAAATGGGCAGTGTTGATTTATTATACTGTATTAACACCTGAGGGGAAATTATTCATTATTCTCTACATTTTATCTGTCCGAGAATACACACACACTGTAGTGGTGCCCAGGGAGCAGTAGGGGGTTAAGTGTCTTGCACAAGGGTTCTTCAACCTGTTTGATGGTTTTCAGGAATTGAACCTGCAACACTTTGGTCACAAATCAAGTTCTCTAACCATTGACAGGGTTTAATCCAGATGCTCAGCCTGTTTTCCTGATATCAATACATAAAGGTGCAAGGACTGAGCCAATTAGATTCCACAGAAATAATCATGGCAAGAAGGATTAAAATCACAGAAAGCAGGCAGGATGTCTGAAGGTGTCAGATATGGTGAGGTTTGGTTTCGAAAGCCTTCACTCTGTGTGATAAGATCAATGGCAGATTCACTCAGGAAGCGTCACTGGTCAACAGTGACGACTGAAGTCAGCAGTAAAAGCAGCACCACAGTCAGATCTCAAAAAATAGAGTTTAATGTTCGTGTGCTGTATAACAAATTAAATATATTAGTGTTTACAAAACAAGAGGTGCGTGACTACTGCATATCCTAACGGTGCATTCTTTACTCAAGACAACA
Source organism: Lepidarchus adonis (assembly GCA_037576955.1). Lineage (NCBI taxonomy): Eukaryota > Metazoa > Chordata > Actinopteri > Characiformes > Lepidarchidae > Lepidarchus > Lepidarchus adonis. The sequence goes on from JBBIGC010000002.1 coordinate 1,889,398, forward strand.
GTAATGGGAACAAAGCCGGCTGAAAAAGCAACATTCTTCCCACAGTCCAAAATGCATTGTTCTATTTTACACAAAGGCGAGTGAGCCAGTTGTCTAAAAGGATGAGAAAGAGGCATGGGATAAAGGTAGGAGTCTAGACATGTTCTGACTTATAGGTCATCAGTACACGCACAACACCGTATCAGTGATAACTAATCAGCTAAAAGCTTTTTCTTTTCGTTTCCTGTCCCCCAAAGTATGGAAACATCTCAATCTTACTGAGAAATCTGACACTCTGACATGTACACGCGATATACCTCCTGCTTTACCATTTTCCGTTAATTAAACACACACCCACACACGCCCACATCCACCAAAAGAAGCTACCACTGCTGGGGAAACTCAGTTAACTGAAGAGTTTACTCTGGGCCTATACACGCACAGTGAAAAAAAGCTGATCTAGGATCAGATAACCGCTAATACTCCTTACGGTCATATGCAAAAAAGCTTGAGCACTCCCCAATAAAATGTCATGCTTTGTTTTTTAAAAAAACATCCTGTGGGATTAAATTAAATATGCTATTTTCTGCACATGCTGCTACACTCGCAGGGATTAAAGTGGAAAAAATCAGGAGTTGGGGGTGGATACAGCATTTCAATTTCGCTGGGGCTGCAAATTTAACATGTTATGTTGAAAGCGTGTAACTTCTGACAACTCTGTGAAATGTCATGTAGTTGCATTTGCACAACTCTGCAGAGGGCTTTTAATTTGAAAGGATGGGTACAGGAAGTGGAGTCGTAGTGATGGAGAACTTTTATCCCAGCCCCCAAATTCAATTATTTACTGAAAAAAAAAAACGTAAATTGAATTAAATGTGGCATGAACTTTGCACAGGCCATTTTTTACCTTTAATTTTTACTCAGTATAAGTAAACTTACTTATATATGCTAAATTCAACAAATAAACACTAACTGCAATAAATCACACAGGAGTTGGAGCTGACGTGTACTTATTTTCAACAAAACATGTCATTTGGCCTAAACTTTTGCATATGACCTATAGGATGTCAGGGGTGAAACTGAATCCCAGCAGCGTTCTCGCACTGATATGCTCAAGCATTGGAATGTTTTCATACAACAACACACCTTAATAACATTAACATGCAGGTAAATTATTACACAGTCATCAAAACTTTAATAATTTACCATTTGAACCTTTTCATTTGCGTCTTCCTGCAGATCAGGCTCATCACAGACTCAAAAAACTATAAATGGCACTTAAATTAACAAAGGTTTTGCATACTTTTAGTTTTTTTTCTTCTGAAAGTAATCATACAAAAATAAAGAGTACAGACAAATGTATCCACTGTGCCCCATGGGAACAAAACAGAACACTGAAGTTGAGGACAACGACATGAAGAAGGTTGGGTTATTCTCAAAGAGAGGTATTCGTCAATGACACCAATATGGCGGCTCGGCCGCATTCAGACGCCGCGCGCATGCACGGGCGCGCTCACTCACGACTGTGGGAAACCTGAATGTTCATTCCTACTGCACGTCACGCTGGAACCGGAAACTACAAGAAGAATGGTATTAAAGGCCTGGACGGCCAGTTCACACAGTACAACCTCTATTTTAAAATCAAACGGAAAAATAAAAAAAAAAGAAAGAGAACAAGAATGATTCACCACGGGAAATGTTGAGTAAGAGGATGCAGGTTCTAAAAAACGCGTTTAGAAGAAAACACTAGTGCATATCAGTTCCATAAACAATTGTACATCAGCTGAATCTAGGACTATTTCTACACTACTGAAACGGAGGGAACAAATACAGTACTGTACAGTGAACAGCCCAGAGACTGCGACGACTAGACACGTTTCACTGGGTTTAGTAACAACAGCTATTCAGTATTGCTCTACTACTAAATACTCGGTATTACATATCACAATAGATGAAAAGTTTTCATGGTGCAGTGATGCTGCCCTAAAGTTTCAGTCCCAAGAAGAAGCCTTAATCCCAAACAACCACCCACCCATATGTGTCGTGCATTTGTCCATCACCCATAGAAGCTAACAAGCTATGAAACATCTGGATTGATGGTCAAAACACTATATAGTTCAACGCCGTTCCTCCGAGAAAACAATTTTACAAAAAAAATCGGTTTGGCTACTAAAAAAATCACAATTAGTACCAAATTTGCACTAATATCTCTAATCAAACTATTCACACGACTATTTCTGAGCTTCGTACGTCAAGCTTGTTATAGGAGACACTCATCCCTTGAGTAGGGAAAATCACCCCTAGGTAAGTAGTCAATAAGCTGAATTATGAAACTTGTGCTTATTCTCAATGGAGTACATCGCAATCTAGCACAGACACACGAAGCTGTACATGTGGACTGAGGTTCTCACTACATCTACATCTACTTGACGCATCGTATCTGCCCCCTGTGGGTCACCTCAACCATAGCACCATAGAAATCCTGGTTCTTCTGACTTGCTAACGTGACCCCAAACAGAGGGAGATTCCGTAAGATCTGAGATCTCCACCAAAGGGCTCAAAACGATTGACAGCAGCTTGCTGTGAGCTTGAAGCGTCGAGACAATGACGTTGCCACCTGCCTTGGTGGAACAATATTTGACATGCATTCATATATACACACACAACACAAACTGTATTTAAATAACATCATCTCAACATTTTCCATGTATGAACAAATGTATGTACAAGTAGCGGACATTTTGCGGCCCATGCTGATCAAAGAGAGAAAACAAGTGAGAAAATGAGTGAGAGAAAAGAGGGCAGGGAGAGAGAAAGAGAGAAAGAGAGAGAGATTTGCGTGTACAGTCATTGACAACACAGGTCCTGTGAGTCTATCCAGGGATGAAAATAAGGGCTCTGGGTGCTTTGGCAAAACAAAAAACTAAAGTAAAGAAACTCTATTCTGAGGCAACGTTGGTTATTAAGGCTCTACTGTAGTTGTGCTCCTTTAGTATTCACTGACATACAACAGAGTTCATTATGGAATCAGTAGGAAAAGGTATTCCGGTCTGCTATCTGGAATCTTCAGGCTCCGATTTGATGGTTTTCTTCTCCGATAGGTTCAGGGCACGAGGGGTCGCATCTGCTCCGCTGCCGTTTTCTGGAAAGAGACACATGACGTGAACTTCAAACAGGATCTTATGTGTAGAGTGAGCTGCTCAGTGGAGTCTGGAGAGATCTGTCTATGACACCAGGTGATGTTCTGAGATGTCAAGATGACACAGGAGGATATAATTAAAAACCTCTTCCTGTAAATACAAACTCTCTAGTGCTCTGCTAAATTGGTCTTTTTGAATAGAACATAAAGGTGAGGAGCAGTGCAGTTGATTTGTTGTTGTACACAATCTGATTTACATATTACTCACATAGTAATCAGACTTCGGTCCGGCTGACCGGACATGCATTTGACTACCAAGTGGGGCTAGGAAGCATCCAATCCAGATGACCTGATCATGTATACATACATACAGAGGTGCTTGAAAGTTTGTGAACCCTTTAAAATTGGCTAAATCTTTATATAGTTTTGAACCTAAACTTCATCTGATTTTCAAACAAGTCTTAAAGTAGATAAAGAAAATCGAATTAAACAAATATTTCTTAAAAAAAAAAAGATCCAAAAGCATATCTGCCATGACAAAAGTGAACCCTTAGGATTATCATTATAGTTTAATTGTGAAATCATGAGCCACAAAAAGTTCCAGCAAAGCCTGATCACACATACAACACATGGTTGAAACATGGCTCCAAAAAACAGAGATGTCTGAGGACCTCAGAAAAAGAGTTGTTGATGCTCATAAAGCTAGAAAAAAAAAGTTACACTTTCCAGAAGTGGTGGACCATCAACGCCAACTTCAAGGTCTGTAATAGTCCAAGAGGTTATGATGGAACCCTGAGCAACTTCTAAGCAACTGAAGGCCTGTCTTACATTGGCGAATGATGAAGAGGCCACCATTAGAAGTGTGTATGGTAGGGTAGCAAGGCACTGCCATCCCCTAAACATTCTGCAGTTGTTGCTGCATAAGAAGGTTATACCAGATACCGAAAGCACAGGTTCACACACAGATATGTTATTAGATCATTTACTATGTACAGCGCTGTGTTTGAGGAACATGAACAATTTCGTTTTAGACCATAAACTACTGACAACATTTCCTCCAAATTCCACATAAAAATTATGCACTTCCTGCATTTAATTGAGATAGAAATACTGGTCAGTATAACAAAAAGAACAGACCTTTTCAGACCTTGAATCAGTTGAACTAATCTTTTGAACTTTTGAAAGGAATTTTGATCCATTCAAACTGGTCCTACTACAAGAAGGAAATTATAGTTTTTATAGATTTCCTCTTTAAATCCAATCTAGTCTTGATAATCACCTAATCAGCATCTCAGTGATCTATCTGTGTTGGAAATCCACCACTGGAATGAAATGCCTGCCCTTAGATTTACTTAGATACTTAGAGAGATGCATATAAAAAAATAAAAAAAGATAAAAAAAAGAAGTGCTCTCAATTTATATGTGTGTGTGTGTGTGTGTGTGTAAATACACAATACAATAAAAAATTTATTTGATTAAATATTTTTCTGCAATTTATGGCATAAAAAGTAACTATGCATCGATGTTTTTTTATACGCGTCCTAGAGAGACTGTGTAAATATTTTTTCAATTACAAAATCAACAAAATCCAAACTTTTGCATAAGACTATATGGTTCAAAACATGGAACCTTGAATGTAACACAAAATTGTTTAGTTGTTATAACAGATCTTGATCTTTATTTTTCTACCCAGTCTTCTACATTTCATGATGAATTAATCAAAATCCATCCATCCATCATCCAAACCGCTTAATACACTTCGGGCCACAGGGGGAAGCTGGAGCCGAACCCAGCAGACTACGAACCAAGGCAATGTGAATGAATCAAAATGTGCCAAAATTTTGGAGACTGGTGTTTTTATGTAAACTGTTTTTCAGTGCTGAACTAAAAAAATTATAATCATACTGTTTTCCCCAAAACCCTGACAATCAACATGGTTGGTCTGAAGTTTTCTCTTTAGCTCTGCTCTGTGGGTGATGTAGCTCTAGGCCCATGGAGACCAGAAGTAATGGAAGCTAATACTGCAGCAATGAGACCCACATGGTCCTGTGTCCGTGAATGAACAGAGCTGCACAAACCTGTGGCGGCTGCTGCTTTGCTCTCAACACTGGCCTGGTGATGTCTCTTCAGCTCGTTGGCCAGCTGTTTGCCCAGTGGTGTTTCTCCCTCAGACGCCGCTGCCCTCTGCCCCGTCACTCGCAGATTCAGAGGTTTCTCACCTACACAGACAGAGACAGTCCTTCAAAACCTCATAATAAACTTCCCCCACCCCAGTCACACAGTGTGGTATTATTATTAGCATGCCCTCCACTTCTGCTAAAGACATCAACAGAGTATAGCTAAATCACAAACAATACGCCCACCAAAAAAAAAAAACCCTCCGAGCACAAAACACTTGCTCACAGACGCTACTGATCTCAATAGGATCTGAACAGCAGCCTTCACTGCTATTAGAATCAGCCAACGCAGCCAGAGTCATGGCCAGAGGATGCAGCCTCCAGATGCCCCCAGTAACACACACACACGCACGCACGCACGCACGCACGCACGCACGCACGCACACACACACACACACACACACACACACACACACACACACACACACAGCATTAACCTGAGCTCATATAACAGCCTTCAGCTCACGTTATAACAAAACCTTCTTAATTACACACAGCACTGATTCAGCTCAACCTGCAGACACTCAAACAAGCCCAAACATAACCTGGATATGCTCTCTCTCTCTCCCTCTCCCTCTCTCTCTCTCTCTCTCGCTCTCTCTATCTATCTCTCTATCTCTCAAAATCTCTTCCTTCATTCCTTTTACTTTCTCTCTTCCATATTTCTCTCTCTCACTTCATTCAGCTTGTCTCCCCTCTCTCTTTTCCTTCATTCCTTTTCTTTTCTCTCTTCCCTATTTCTCTCCTTTCACTCACCTTGTCTCCCTCTCTCTCACTCTCTCTCTCAATCTTTTCCTTCATTCCATTTACTTTCTCTCTTACTGAATGCTCTCTCTCTCCCTCTCTCTCTATCTCTCTCTCTCTCTCTCTCTCTCTCTCACTCTATCTCAATCTTTTCCTTCATTCTCTTTGTCTGTTTTGCTCTGCTCCACATTTCTCTCTCTCTCTTTTTCTCTCTCACCCCTTTTCACGGTTTCTTACTTCCTCTTCACTCTGTCACTGTCTCTCTTCCTATTTCTTTCTTTTCTCTTTCTTATGTCTCTTCCACCTCCCATTCTCCCTCTATCTTGCTCGTTCTCTTTCTATTTCTTCTGTCTCTCTATTTATCTCCCTCTCTCCCCTCCCTTTTTTTTGCCATCTCCGCTTCCACTTTCTCTTTCCCTCACTCTCTCTTCAGCCCACTCTCTCTCCCTCTCTCATTCCTTGTCATTCTCACTCATTCTCACCCCAGCCCCCTTCTCTTGTATCGCACGTCCTCTCCCTTTCTCTCACTTCCTCCTCGCCTCTCTCTCTTTCTCTCCCTTTTCGTTCTCTTCCCAATT
>JBBIGC010000002.1:1961694-1971982 GCA_037576955.1 Lepidarchus adonis
TCTATCTATCTATCTATCTATCTATCTATCTATCTATCTATCTATCTATCTATCTATCTATCTATCTATCTAATCATATACACACACTCATATATGTTTGTGTTTTTGAGCTGAGAAACAAATCAATTGCAGTTTTTTTTCACAAAGTTAATGCAAAAACGGCCCCCAGTCTAAGTCACTCTTCCACATTCTTTCTGCAGCTTCAGATACAACTAGTCCTGAAAAGGTGTGAACAGAATCATTAAGTGAGAAAAAAATGAACAGAGAGTAAGAGAAGAGAGCGCTGCTACTGCATGACCTCCAAGCATGAGCGACTCCAGCACATAACTGTAAAAAAAGATATAAAATCACACGCTGATTGATTTTTTTCCCCCTAAATGCTCAGTATCATAAGAAAGAATCAAGCCTTTTCATGTTTGATGTTTACCAGACGGCAATTATAAACAGGCTCTGCAGAGGATTGGTCCCCCCCCACTCATCCGCCTACCTACACACAGACTCAGCCTCAACTCGGTTTTTTTTCTTCTTTTTTTGCTCTCTGCTCATGTCAATCATTAGCCGTTCTCTCTCTCTCTCTGTCTCTTCCTCTCTCTCTCTCTCTCTCTCTCTCCAGCTCAGCAGAACCCCCCATTGGAAACAAGAATGGAACAAATTTCATAAACAACCCTATAAACAAGAAAAACAAGGCAAAAATAGACAGTTGTTCAGCTTTCCAATGAAGAAGATAATGTTCTATTTACAGTGTGTATGTACTGGATAGGCCACACACATACATACATATATACTACAGCATAGTTGTGCTAACACACTGGCAGTATGTACAGTATGGCTGAATGATGGGAGGGTTTGAGGGGGCGGGACCTTAGGCCCACATGTGGGGTCAGAACCCAGCAGTAGGTCATTAAAGCAGCCCTTAAAAACTAAAAGGCCCCTGAAGCCTTGCTCCCCGCTGAGCCTGTGCGAACACTCTGGGTGTGGGATGGGCTTTAAAGGAGCGTCTCTGTGGGCGTCAGATTTTAGCCCACTGATCACAAAAGCACAAAAGTCCCTCTCTCTTGCAAAGAGGCGTCTGTGTCCTCAGAGCCAACTCTGCAATGCTCTGCATCCCACATCTCAAGCACTGTCTCTTGTCTTTGACTTTCAGGGGTTACTATTGCAGGCTTGGAACTGACTGCTAGTTTTTGGAGGGAAAGGATTTGCAAAGAGTGTTAATTCGAAAACATATAAAACTCTAGTGTACAATTGCACAGAAAAGTTTGGACACTCCTGGCAAAATGACGTTTTGTTGATTTTCTAAGAGAAAAGAAGTCAATATAACATGAACAGCTTAAAACAAAATTAAATGGGATACATTTCTGGATGATCTATATTGGGGCAAAGATTTAATGAAATGTGGTATGAGCCAAAGTAATGTGTGAACAATTCCTTGCTGCTTGTTTCTGATGACACTAATAATATATTGTATGATCTTTGGTATAATTAGCCTAAGCCGAGGTGCCCAGCTCCCCTGGAATGCATTCAAGTGACTCTGCGAGAACCTTCTGCAATATGGCTCCTAAGGAATTTAAGAAAGCTGCTTGATTTAGACCAGAAACTAGAGTGTCACATGTGATTGAAAATCCATTTCTTGCTCCCATCTACATTTCTCTGCAGAAAATGTAGGTACTTTGAGTGACGAGCAAGGAGAACCTTTTCACCAGGGCGTTCAGTCAATGGAGCGTCGCTACCAAGGTTTCTGGAATGAGAATGTGATGAAGACTACTGCTGTATGCTGTACGCTGATAATCCAGACACAGAATAATGACAAAATTATTGAGGAATTTTCAAAGAAACTGTTAAAACTGTTTTATAGATTTAGGCAATAGTGAGTCTCTTTGACGTCACACTAAAGAGACTCAATTGGTGCTGTACTCACAATTGCTGCCTTTACCCTTCAAAACTCAGGGTGTTATACAGTACTTACACTCAGCCTCAGTAGTATTTGTCTGAGAATCTAAAACAAAAAATCACTGTTAAACAGCAGAAAAAGACTATAAAAGACACTTCCTGCATATAATTGTCACACTCAGTAATGTCATTAAGAAACTGAAGCTAAAAATTAACCTTTGGAGTCAAGACAAGATCTGTAATGCAAGAAAAATCTTTGAAAAAAGGACTTGGCATAAACTGGTCACTGCTGACAGTAGTAAGATTTGTCTGGTTTGAGAAATTGAGTTTGTGTTGTTGCACAAACATCTACTGCCATCAGATTGTAACCGTGACATCTAATAACAAAAGTCAGCATCTGAATTGTGCAGGACAACAGGTTGTGAATTCAGCCAAAGTAAACACAAGTACAGTCAAACCTCGTTAGTTTACCATTATTGGTCTGGGCCCTACATTTGCCAGGAGGTGGGGTTGGCGAGCTGTGATAATGGGGTAAATATCACAGAAGAAAATCTGTCCTGCAGCCTTTCATGGCGAGAGACGGGTTTGGCAAGATAACGGGGGGCGAGTTAACAGGGTCAGACAGTATCCTTTAGTATGCTTCACTGAATCAGGCCCACATAAGAAACCTCACTTAAGAAATGCATATCCAGTATATAATATTCAAACTCAAAATTACACTATTTTATGGCTTAATTTGCCTAAGCACTGTGTTTGCTGAAATTCTTACACCAAACAGATGTGAAATTTGTCATTAGTGAATTTCCACAGTGCCAACGCCATTTTTTGAGGGATATACAAATGTTATTTAGTGTCCGTATTTTCCAGTTCTGGTTGCTAATGGTGACTGAGCTAAATAACAGTACTATGTGATAAACTAAAATTCTGTTTCCACTGTTCATCTGTGAAGCTTGGTACAGTTCTTTCCCACAGTCAACTGTCCTGATGTTCACTCAAGCAGGCGTCTACAACACAAGTAGGTGAAAATGTAATTGCCTTCCACTTTTTCCTGCTCTATCGTTTCTTTTGTTTCGTCCATGTGTCCTTCAGCTAATTCTCTACAGCGATGCTAAATACGCTTGTGCAAGAAACAGCTAAATAATCAACACGTTTTCTGTTGTTGGTCGTGCTGCTAGCGTGAGGTACCGTATACATCATACACTGAGGCCTTATTTTACAAACCCGATTCCAAAAAAGTTGGGAAATGGGAAAAATTGTGAAAAAAACCCCAGAATGCAATGAAATGGAAACTTCAAATTTCAATATTTTATTCAGAATACAACGTCGATGACATATAAAATGTTTAAAGTGAGAAAATGTATAATTTTAAGGAAATTTAGTTGATTTTAAATTTCATGCCATCAACACATCTCAAAAAAGTTGGGACAAGGCCATGTTCACCACTGTGTGGAATCCCCTCTTCTTTTTATAACAGTCTGCAAATATCTGGGGACTGAGGAGACAAGTTGCTCAAGTTTAGGAATAGGAATGTTGTCCCATTCGTTTCTAATACAGGCTTCTAGTTGTTCAACTGTCTTAGTTCTTCTTTGTCGCATCTTCCTCTTTATGATGCACCAAATGTTTTCTATGGGTGAAAGATCTGGACTGCAGTCTGGCCATTTCAGTACCCGAATCCTTCTCCTACGCAGCCAAGATGTTGTAATTGATGCAGTATGTGGTCTGGCATTACAAGGTCTTCCCTGAAAGAGACGACGTCTGGATGGGAGCATATGTTGTTCTAGAACATGGACATACTTTTCAGCATTGATGGTGCCATTCCAGATGTGTAAGCTGCTCATGCCACACGCACTCATGCAACCCCATACCATCAGAGATGCAGGCTTCTGACCTGAGCGCTGATAACAGCTTGGATTGTCCTCTTGTCCTCTTTAGTCCGGATGACATGGCGTCCCAGTTTCCCAAAAAGAACCTCAAATTTTGATTTGTCTGACCACAGAACAGTTTTCCACTTTTCCACAGTCCATTTTAAATGAGCCTTGGCCCAGACAACACGCCTGCGCTTCTGGATCATGTTTAGATATGGCTTCTTTTTTGACCTATAGAGTTTTAGCCGGCAACGGCAAATGGCACGGTTGATTGTGTTCACGTACAATGTCTTCTGGAAGTTTCCCTGAGCCCATGTTGTGATTTCCATTACAGTAGCATTCCTGTGTGTGATGCAGTGCTGTGTAAAAGCCCGAAGATCACTGGCATCCAGTATGGTTTTCCAGCCTTGACCCTTACACACAGAGATTGTTCCAGATTCTCTGGATCTTTGGATGATATTATGCACTGTACATGATGGTAACTTCAAACGCTTTGCAATTTTTCTCTGAGAAACTCCTTTCTGTTATTGCACCAATATTTTTCACTGCAGCATTGTGGGAGTCAGTGATCCTCTGCCCAACTTGACTTCTGAGAGACACTGCCACTCTGAGAGGCTCTTTATACCCAGTCATGTTGTCAAATTGACCTAATGGTCTTCCAGCTGATTCTTGTATGTGCATTTAACTTTTCCGGCCTTTTATTGCTACCTGTTCCAACTTTTTTGGAATGTGTATCTCTCATGAAATCCAAAATGAGCCAATATTTGGCATGACATTTCAAAATGTCTCACTTTCAACATTTGATATGTTATCTATATTCTATTCTGATTATAATATTGAAATTTAAAACTTCCACTACATTGCATTCTGTTTTTATTCACAATTACACTGTTCCAACATTTTTGGAATCGGGTTTGTAAGTGATAGCAATGCTATTGGTACCTTTCCTGTATTTGCTTTGCAGCCGTGGTCGGAAGCACTGGGAAACTGCTACTTATTTTCAGGACTTCACTTCTGTTCCCCTTTGTCACATGGCAGTTTGCTCGCTCTAGCATCATGCTAAAAAACTGAACTACAACTCCCAGAAAGCAACTTTTTTCTCCTTTTTTCCGCCTGTATTATCCACCTATTTTCCCGGACCAGACACTAAATAGTCCACAATGCGTTGTGCCCCATGAAACAGCCTTCCAGTACAGACAGCTAGTTTTAATCCATTGTCTACCAAGATGAATTATGTTACCCTTCTGTCTGATCTAAATTGAGTTGATGACAGTTCAGCAAATGCTACTGATGGGAATGCTCAATTCTGCACACTTACATTACCCCCCTTTTCAAAGAAGCTCTTCAGTGATGTGTGTGTTTTACTCACACATGCTGACACATGTTCACATGTTGGCTTCATTCATTGCTATGAAACAAGCACTGGAAAGAGATGCGCAGAGATGTGGCCTACACAAAATAATCCACACTCTGTTCGATCTAAAAGCCATGTTCTAAAAGCCAAAGTCAGGCTTTAGATTAAAATGTGACTGGGACATCTCTCATCTATCTGTTGGGAAGTTCCTCTTAAACTTTCCCTACACTCATTTGAGCAGCACCACCCAGAGGAGACATGAAGTATTGATGACGGAGATTTAAATTGGCGGGCAATATTTATTTATTAAAATATAGATAATTCCATTGTAGTATTATTTATTGTATCGCATGAGCAAGGATGATATTGGTGTTTCACAGAACTGGTAAATCTGGGGACACAAAACATGTAACGCCCTCTGACACATTTGACCTTTAGTTTTTGACTGGCAGTTAGCAGTAGCATGAACTAGAAGCTAAAGCTAAGTTAGCCAAGACAGCAGCTTTGACTGACATTAGCATAGCTTAGCACGACTGAAGATGGACAATTTTGATACTTAGCAGAAACACAGTTATCTGTTGACATTTCAAGGACAGAGGCAAGACTAGAATCTGTTGGAATGATCTTATGTAAAGACGGCCCAAATATGGCAATGACCAAATAAACTTTTTGGGAAATGACTTTACCGGTTTGACTGACAAGTGTCTGATGCAGTTACAGAAGCGTGACAGACAGTCACTGGTCAAAACAAATGTAAAAGTCGTCTTCAGTTGGGTAAAGTTGGTAAGGTAATGACTCGGTCTTGCTGAGTCCCTCACCCAATATCCAAGTCCTTCCCCTTGGGAGAAGAAAGGTTTTTAAGCCTTTTCTCCTCTCAGCCCAAAGGCAGCCTTCTGTAAAATAATGATATATGGAATCGGAAAGTGTCAGAGAACAAACTGTCAAGGAATTATATGATTATAAAAGATATAGTCCTATAATTAACTAAACAACACCCATTACACACCCATACATGTTCTGTCCATAAAACATCTTTTTATGGGATCCCACAAACAGGAGAACTTTGTCTTTCCACAAACATTTAACTTGTTACTGTGATGTTTCTCTCTGTAAATAAAATCTTTAAAAATGAGTTTGGCGAGCAGCCCTCTCCTTTAAAGGATATGACATGATAAGTGATTTAAAACAACAATATATCACCAAATTGATATTTTCTTACATCTCTAGTGTGAATACTCATTTCCTCAGGGTAAAATACAGAGATGAAATTCCCCTCAGGGATTAATACAGTATTTATCATTAGTATAGTACTAAATATACTTTTACTATCCTTTTATTATTCTACTACTAAAAAGATTAGTAAATTTTCTACCTTTATATCAGAATTAAAACCTTTCTCTTCCTAAATGTATTTTTTCCCTTCACTATTTAAGCAACCTTGAGTTTGTGCAAGATGCTATATTAGTGTAACTTAAATATTGTTATTGCTATTATTTATGATTATTGTTGTTGTTATTGTTATATCAATAAGAATAACAGGTTATATATTATTATTATTTTTCATGTTTTTTTCATGGGCCAGATCAATACGTTGGATTGTGCATTCTTTTAGTTGATGCATCAATACAAATTGATTAATTGTTACACCCCTAATGAACACTCTTATAAATATGTGATCTTCAATATTCAAGGAACAAATAGTGTTATATGATCCAAACCTGAAATTTATGGTTTAGCTGCTTACGGTTTCTGAAAAGTTCCAGGCAGACCACATTGCAGAGCATAAATGATGTAAACTGTGAGTGAAGAAACAAAGGCAAAACTTGGATGGCAATGGATGGCTGTACAGAGAGATTTGGTTACAGTAAGCTGTTCCTCAATGTAAAGTCACCATTCCCCATTCTGGCCATGGTTGATATTGCAAGAACCATTGTTAATGCACATGCCTGAATTCTCACCTCAAATATTTCTAGCAGTTTGTTTTAAAGTAATTGATTTCATTCTTCTTGAACATGCAGTACTGTGCCAGTCTTCGGCAATTGTGCAAATGGTTTGTTCCTACTGCTGTGAGTGTCTTTCTGCAGCAAAAACACAAGTGTGAACAACCAAAAAAGCAGTAAAAAAAAATAATCTAAATGAACTGTGTGTAAAGAGTAGTTGATGTGTGTTGGGAGCTGTTAGAACAGCACAGGTTTGGTGATTCCCCCTCATTGCCTCCAGCCACTGCATGGACGTCTGGACTCTCTCAGCAGCATTTGATTTAACCACTGATTGACTGAAAAACAGACAAAGTTTAATGTAGATACATTTTTTCAAGATGAACCATATTGGGGCTCAGAATGGAGGAGCAAGGTGTGGCTGAACCCTCATACACATTTACATTTTGTAAATGTAAATTAATTTTATAACAATAACCTGCCATAACTATAAGGCCTCAGAATCATCTCACTTTCATACATAGCTCTTTAAAGAACCATCCACTGCAAGTGTTTCCTTTTACCCTGGAACCCATTTGCTCCTATTGAGGAAAGCCGATATGGACGATACTGTGCTCAACCTAACAGATTGTTACTTAGTGAGACCCACCTGTGCACCAGAAACTGCCGACACCTCCTTAAAGTCCATTTATTATAACTAGTATTTATTTATTTTATTTTATTGATTAAATTTTGCCCTGTTATTACGGTCCAGTGTCGACCAGAGGTGGATGGCTTCCCCTTCCGAGTCTCAAGGTTTCCTCCTCCAGTTTAGGGACTGTTTCCTCGCTTCTGTCGCTTGTTAGGGGTTTGGACCCGGATTCTGTAAAGTCGCTTTGGGACAACATCTGTTGCAAAAAGCGCTATAGAAATCAAATTGACTTGACTTGACTATTTGCCTAAGATTGCTTCTTAGTACTTTAATTTTTAAGAGCAGACATCACTCAACACGTTTGAACACTAACACACAAACACAGCCGTGCCCCCACCTCATCCTTCTAGCACCTAATCTTATGTTGAGAAAGGCATAAGTGAGTGAGTGAGTGAGTGAGAGCGAGTGAGTACAGAGGGAATCCGGGTGTGAAAAGAGCCATTGAGACAAGGCTTGGGTGTCCAGCACCTGCGCCGCCTATTCACCCAACTGTTTACACACTGTCATCCACAATTAATGGCTCTCAGGGGTAGGGCTGCCTGCCCTCTGCTGGGCCCCAGGACCGTTCCTGGGCCCTTATGGGTGCCTAATTGAGCATACCACCCTCCTGATTGAATTAACAGCTTGGTCTCTGGGACCTTTCCCCCACCGGTGAGGGGCTTCACTCCTTCTGTGCCAGCCGCGGCACGGGGGGCGGGGTATAGAGCAAAGACTTGTGAGTTGTCAAAACTGTCGGGGAAACGTGGCCCTGCTGTTGGCAAAGCCAAGCTGGAAATGTGAACTAGGGGCAAGCAGAGGTCCCGGTCTTCAGGAGGACAAGTCTGCCCGGAGGACACTGGGTCCTAAGGCTGGTGGGACAGCTCTGCTTCAGAAAACTAAATGTATGTAGTCAATTAAAAACAATAAGTCCATCCCATGAAAATTTCAACAGTCGTCTCATTCACACTTTGATAACATGGCAACATAATTTTCTATCATTTAAATAAACAAAGTCAAATCGGTCACATCTTTAGATTTATCACACCTTCAATTGTGTGTAACATTGGAATCGCAGGTTCCAGACTAGTGCCATCTACAAGTAGCATAGAGTTTAAATGATTGTCAGATTCTCCAGGATTGCTTGGCCCAGAAAACCGGACTTGAGAGCTGACTGACTGAAGCAAGACCATCATGGGACTGCATAGTAACTCCTGTAACTGATGGTGTGAAAATGCACACTGTACATTTTCAAAATAATAGCCCGTCTCTTATTGACGGCCATTTCCAATAAACGCCAGGTTTGAAGAGATGTCGTGACAAATAGACACCGATTTCCAATCACCACCCACCGCCTCAGTGCTTTCACTTTCAACCTTTGTGTTTTAAAAGAATTGATTCCATAAAAGGCCTGAAACGGCTTAAAACAAATCTCTGATTTCTGAAGACAGTTATATGAGTGTAACACGTGTAATTACTCATTTCTGTCGCAATATCTGAGGGTTACTGATGGATATTAAGTGGCTCTGTTTAAACTTATCGCTGCATTTGGTGCTAAACCACTCCCACAATAACAGCAGCATCACAGATAAGTATCACCACCGTACAGACAGAGGGATTATTTTAGTCGTGATGTTTTATCTTCTCTCAAAATAAATGAGAAGAAGCTGCATGACATTTTGTGGCCATAAATACCATCACCATTCCATCTGGGCTACTATTGGAAGATATACGGTATGTCTAATTAGAAAAGGTTGTACAAATATGACCTGCACAGGAGATATGTCAAGAAAAACCCAAATTCTCCAAAAAGAACATAAGAGCCAGGCTACAACTGACCAAAGTACATACCGACAAATATCAGGCTTTCTGGCGTAATGTGGATAAAGTTACTTGGCCACAGTAAATCAAAGTGATTTTTCAGTGGATGTGTTTTGGGGTTTGGGGTTGCTTTGTTGCCTTATTGATTCAGCTAGGAATGTGATAGAACATAATGTGAGACCATCTGTATAAAAGTTGAAGTTGATTCGAAAGGTTGACCTTTCAAATGGATAAGGATCCTAAGCACACTAGCAAATCCTCTAAGGAAGGTCTGAAAAAGAGGGTGTTTCGAACCACAGTGAAACATTATATGGGATTTTAAAGGAGAAAAGAAAACCTTCATAAACTCAACAGAAGGAAATCTAGGTCCCAAATTTCAGCAAGCCCATGTTAGAGAATAGTGGATCTTTCTCCAAACATCTACAACATATTTTATGCTAAAAGGGTAATGCTAGCATATGAGGCCAATGGTTTACTGACTTTCTCCATAGAAGAATATTAAAAAATAATTAAAATTAAGTTACTTTTCCTTGTATTTTAATTAAAGAATGATCACCTTTTTCTGTAGGCACTGTATTAAAGAGGCTGAAACGTGTATTTGCCCATATGTTGAGAAAATCTGCAGTGTTTTGGGGTGTACTTATTTTTTCACACATGTACTATATATGAAGTTATATTTTTCTTGTGTGTATGTGGGGGGGGGGGGGGGGGGTCAAACCCCACTTTGCCCAACCACTTTCTGCCAAAAACAAAAAAA
>JBBIGC010000002.1:1973888-1989362 GCA_037576955.1 Lepidarchus adonis
ACACATACACACACACACCTACAGACACATACACACACACCTAAACACAGAGACGCACACACATAAGTGTATTTTTTTGTGTATAAATAAACTGAGGGAAGGTCACTCCTCTGTCAGTCTGCACTGCTGAGGTGTGGCTGAACCTCGTTGACGAAAAATGACTGGTCTGGCTCAATTCTTGACATTCCTTCAGAAAGTTAAATCTATATATTATATAGATTAAATACACATCAATCATTGACAGTCATTGACACCCTCCACAAGGGTCCAAAGTGAATGTAAATGTTGCATATCATTTGTAAATCAAGGTCCTAGAGTCTGGAGGAAGAGTGGAGAGGCAAAAAATTCACACTGCTTGAAGTCCAGTGTGAAGTTTCTACAGTCAGTAATTATCTGGGGGTCATGTCATTTGCTGGTGTTGGTCACTGTGTTTTCTGAAGTTCACAGTCAACACAGCATCTACCAGGAAATCTTAGAGAACTTCATGCTTCCTTCTGCTGACAAGCTTTATGGAGATGCTGATTTCATCTTCCAGCAGGACTTGGCATCTGCTCACACTGCCAAAGGTACTAACAGCTGGTTCAATGACCAGGGTGTTACTGTTCTTGATTGGCCAGGAAACGCACCTGACCTGAACCCCACAGAGAATCTATGGAGTGTTGTCAAGTAGAAGATGAGAGACACCAGAGCCAACGATGCAAATGACCTGAAGACTGAGATCAAAGCAACCTGGGCTTCCATCACACCTCAGCAGAGTCACAGGCTGATCGACTCCATGCCACAACCACATTGATGCACTAATTCATGCAAAAAGAAAGTGCTGAGTGCATATGAACATACTTTTCAGAAGCCTGACATTTCTGTTTAAAAATATTTTTTAGTGGGCTTATGTGATATTCTAATTTTCAGAGACAGTGAATTTTGGGTTTTCTTGTTAGCCATAATCATTGAAATTTCAAGAATTAAAAGCTTGACATATTTCACTCTATGTGTAATGAATCTATAAAATATATGAATTCCACTTTCTGAAAGGAATGTCGAGAAATATTGAACTTTTTGACAATATTCTAATTTTTTACCTGTATACCTGTAAATTGGATGCAAGAATCACAAACAAATTTTTAACAAACCTGCATATAAGCTGTATCCCTCTATCCAAACATTAAAGGCATGTGTGCGTTCACACTATGTGGATAGATTGTTCTCTGTATAAACAGTGATAAAAATTCCATTGAGTCAAGGCATAATCTGGAAAACTAGATCTTCATGATTCTACCAAAACCTCAGTAAAGTAGTTATAAATGAAAACGTGACCACAAACTCGTCTAGCTGCTTTTGAACCAGCCTTTAAAAGACTCATTTGGCTATGCGCTTCTGCTAAATTTGTCAAAAAGTAATGAAAATGACGTGGTTTTTGCTACAAACACCACGAGCGTGCAGCCCAAATGGGAATGATCGCGATTGTTCAGGCTTAAACCTCCGCCTACAAAGCACTTAACTTGCATTATCAACAATAACAGCAGATTTTGGAACTTCCTCCACTTTTTTTACCTCTACTTTTCTTTAACATCTTTCAAGATGTGCTGCTCCAGTTTAAGTTGTAACACATATGCAGCTGGGCAAACACTGACAGCTGTCACTTTTAGATTAATGGAAATTTTTGTGCCTTAAATGAAACCACAAAGCCTTCCTCAATCTGTGGTATGACTGTTTTTTCCCTAATGCTTTACCCTGCAGCACCATGCATTCACTTTTAAAGATGGCAGTGCAAAGTTCAAAACAATTGATACATTATAATTTCGTTTGAAGTGCGCATGCGAAAGAACAAGACGTAAAAGTAAACTTGATAGCCTGACGCTATCAGACAGGTGATTTGATTTAAAGTGTTTATTTGATTGTTTTCAAATGGCAAAGTGTACTCACACATACACAGAGCAATAAATATAAGCAGTTCACATATAGATGACAAGATCCTGTGTGATTCTAAGGCTGTAAACCGTCTTTGCCATTGAAACATCATGGTAAAGTAGTAAACCGATGCTGGGATTCGTTAGTGAGTAAATTCTTAAACAAGTATAGATGGGTATAGAAATAATTGGATATGTAAATTTTTCCACTGGACATAAGCTATTAGAGTTCTAATAAACAAACAAGAATGTTTGGATACATCTGTTATGTTCATGTTTTTATTACGCTCTTGGTGGTAATAATAATACAGTATATAGCAACACTTTAAAGCACATGAACAACAGGGAGAGTGGACTGGACCCCCGAACCCCCTCCCACCCTCATCTGAGCACTACGTATGGCAATAGTGGCACAAAAATACATTTAAAAGACTATTTTGATAAATCATATCCGAATAATTTTGCTAAAACACATTTACAATTGTGAATCAAAACCCAAAATGTGCTAAGCTGTGCCCCCTCCTCTTTCAACCTCTTAAATTCAAATCTTTAGGCTTATTAATACAGTCAAGATACCAAAAATAGCAGATATGCCATATAGGATGCTATGACGGAATGCATTCTCAGGTCAGTCTTTTCATGAAACACTGAAAAGTGCAGAGCTTTGCCATTCTAAACTGATGAACCATGAATGTACTTAAACAGCAGCTCCTGCATTACTGTGAGCTCTGCAGTATGCAAGAGAGCGTCTGTGACAGTAGGCCTCAGCCTGGCGTGGGTGTGCCTGTCAGGAAAAAGCTGCTGTCGTCTCAGCATCCTAGAGAAATGAGAAAGCAGCCGCCTGCTGCGCATACGCCCACCACAAAAATCCCCCTTCCATTTCAAAGGGCGAGCGCTGCAGTGAGATGACATTTTCATCAGGCCTTCACAAAGTTTTTTGGTTTTACATTTTCCCCTAGCTTGACTCTGTGCCTCCGTGAAAGAGAGAGAGAACGAAGAGAAAGAGAGATAGAGTCAGTCTGACGCTCATCAGGGTTTCATGATGAGATCAAAAGTGATGAAAACAAAGCCTTGTGATAAAATTCCTTTGATCTTTTACCACTGCATACACCACAAAAACAATAGGAGACATTTGGAGAGCATTGATTAACGGACTCCTATGGACAAAGTAAACCTACTTCTCGAAACACGAGACCTTCAAAACTAAAACACTAGATAAGCAGATAGAAATGAAAGCTGCAATTGAGAAACTGTAAGATATACTGTATTTGAAATCAAGAGTATTAATGGGCAGTTTGATTGCTTTCAGTCACAAGAGCATTAGTGGGGTCAGATACTGTGAAAGAACGAAGGCCTGTTATAAGAAGTACTATTATAAAATATAATATAATCCAATAAATAATTGTGATAAACTATGTTACTGTTGTTTAAAGACTGTCTGTAAAGAGTGTCTGTAAAGAGTGTCTGCTTTTGGTCTTTGAATTTTATTTTTGGTTTTTGAATGTTTTTAATGTATTACTTCATTTCAGGGACAAATCCAGAAGCAGCTAAAATGGCTAAAATACTTGTAAATGTAAGGTCCCGTGTTGCTTCAGTCAGGCTTTTGATGCTACCCCTTGTTCTATCTGTCATGACATATGTAAATAAACATTTATGTAAACACAATTTGTAGAAAAAACAATCAAGGTCATGGGCAAAAATGTCGATGTATCATCACAGGCCTTGTCAATCACTGCTGCACCACAAAATGGCACTCCAAAGCATCCCAAATGTACTGGATAGAGCTCTATCCCAAGAAAAGTCACCATCTACAGCCCCATACTGAGGGGCTTTACTCCATTTGGGTTGATGCGTGGCTCTGAGCACAGTTTGCATCCCATTCTTCTGGCCATGCGTTTTTAAGGAAGAGTTTATGCCACTGTCAGCAACTGATGCACCTTAAAGCAGCTGAATTCAATAACTGGATGGATTTCTGGATACTTTTGGACTAGAATAAAATGTCACATGTTGATGTGAATGAATTTTGAAAGGCATAAAACCAATTAATCATTAAAATTTATTTAAAAAGAAAATCATTATATATAAAAAAATTATATATATATCATTAAAAAGATTCAACCAAACCCAAAATGTTACATAATTCCAATTATTTATATATAAAATAGACATAATCTACTTTTGACATACTGTCCCTGACATACCTATTTAAAAATCACGTGGAAAACTAAAGACGTTTATTTATGAAATGCCATCAGGCCAGACCAAACTAATCAATTTAAAACCTGACTCTCAATGATGGCAGATCATAAGTTAGTGTTGGTGTAAAGTTATGTTATTTTAGCTTAATGTAGACAAATTATCAGTTAAATTACAAATTAGTCATTTGTATGCAAAATGACGATAACAAACGCAATCAAATTGAACGTCAAATCGATACCTCTGGTTGTGTTAGTTATGCCTGTAACACGGCAACGCATCGAAATTAAAAGCGAAAACCTGCATTAGCTTAGCTTGGCTTAGCTTAGCTCAGCTCATAACACTCAATGTGCTGCTGCTCCCATATAAGCTGCCATTATTTATCATGAAGAAAACACTCCAATTTGTCCTCGGTTCAATTTGCATTGTTTTTATGTCAGTAGTTGAAGGAAACAACCGTTATTCCTACGCAGGTAAACAAAATATCCTATTTAGCAATGAATAGCATTAAAGCTAATACATTGCTAGGGAAATTATTTCTGAGTTAATAGAAAGATCTGTATTTACTTCTATATAATTAACTTTAAATTAGTAATTATGGTCAGTGAAAGAGATAGGCACGCTTGCTGACTAGCTGCGTTTGATTAATTTATAATGAAGAGTCACATACAAGTACAGTTAGCTTCCTAGCTAACGCTATTCTAGTTATACGAATGTATTATATGTACAACGCGCTTGTTTAAACTCAGAACCGTCATAAACGACAAAGTATGCATTATATGTGCGTATGCTACTCCATTTTAGACCATTGTAATTTCATATATTGATAGAAACTCTAAAACCTTTTTCTGGGTAAACGCTCAGTTTTGTATTAAAAAGTTATTCAAAGTTAAATGAATTGACTTGGATAGGTTGGGTTGCAGTACAAATAATATAGTTCTCCTTTTATAGTTAAAAACACAAAGGGAATTTTTTTTTCAGAACAAATAAGCAGTTGGTAAATAATTTGGTGTCCACAACTCAGCGTTCACTCTGTCTCTGACTAGTTAGCTAATGGGCAAGACTTTCTGGACCTGAATCAGCTGAATCAATCTAGAGCAGAAAAGGACTTATGCAAAACAAATGTACTACAGGACTGGAGACGGGACCTCCATTTTTGTTTGCAAATATGTAATGGCTGCGTTTATAAACTGTATATGACCTTCTATAAGTACTTTAGAAATGCTCATGTTTTAAATTAGCTATGAATCCACACAGGCTTGTGCTTTAAATACTTGGCTAATGATTCCTCTTGCCACAGATTGCACCTATGTAAAGGGAGACTACGCCTCTATGTATTATGGGGGTCGATGCTTTTGCTATACTGCTGCAGGAATCAAATGGAGAGACATCTGGTCCACATTTCAGGTACTTTTTAGAGACAGAACATGGAGAACATGTTTCCTCATGTTGTCTTTCTGTCATAGTATTCTATTTGTGTACTAGTTGAATTATTTGTTGTTTTTGCTGTACAATGCCAGTAACATATTGCGATTACATTACAGCATGTTGCATCAGTATTGTTACAAATACCTAATTTTGAAATAAGGACACACACTATATATTGCACATTCCTAATTACTGTTATTTGTAGTTGCTGGGACATTAAAAAATATTTTTATTTGTATTTAGTAGTCAATTTATTGTTTATGTAAAAAAAAAAAAAAACTTTTGTTGTATGTTCTTTTTCATGGTCAAGACGTTTGCTGCTCTTCAGTATTTCATTATACATTGTTGCACCTGCATAGATGAAAGTAGGATGGCTAAAGTTTGGTTTTCCCAATGTGTAGGTCCGTGTGACGAGTGCCGAGAATGTCTTCATTGTATATCCAATGGAGACCAGAAACTGCCAAGATCCCTTAAAAAATCTTTTGACCCTGGCAACATGTATGATTGAACCCTACTGGCCCTCCAGCATACACAATGAGAAGATGCTGGACATTCCTCTTGCTGAAGAGGATGTTTTCTTCATGATCAAATCTCCCAGGTCCAGTGCAGAGTACACCCTTCATGTCTCCAGGCAAAGTGAGCACGAGTATCTGTAGCACCTGACCATCATTTATTCTTGCCTGTTATGTGCTTTTGTTTTGTCTCATGCATGGTTTGTGTTATTTGTGGTGTTTACTGCTTATATTTTTGCTGTTGGCATTTTTATACATTAACAATGAGGTCACATGTTGCGCCATATGAGTGATTATATAAAATAATAATAATTTGAGCTGCAAAAGTAAACCTATGCTTTCTACGATAAACAAAACCTCATTTAGTTTCATTATAGCTGAAGAGACCCATGAGACTAGAAAGTGGGATTTCTAATTTCTAACTAATTCTAGCTCCTTTTACTTTGCTCTTGAGAGAAATAAAATTCAGTTTAAGTGCTGTTGGGGGTGAAAACTTAAAATAAAGGTGTAAAAAAACATGGACAACAGCAAAAGACTAAGTGCTGACTAACTGCAGTAACTGCAGTCAGAACTAGAACTACAGCATTCTTTAATCCCAGTACAAAGTTCATTTAGTACTGTCAAAGTTGTTAAACATGATTCATACCAGCTGACACTAATTTGAGTGACTGACTTTACACAGCAGTTTATACTGATTTATTTTGAATTTCAGGGTTTAACTGGATTCGCTTTTTCCTCTTTGTCACTGGGCTCATGCTCTTCTTTTTTGCTGAATCCGTATGTAGGTAAGCACGTTGTACAGTTTAATTTAAATTGACTTTATTTAATTTAGACTTTCGTGAAATATTGGAGAGAATTTGTCTATTCCAAGGGTATACTTCTATAGGTTCATAATTTTAAACATTTTATATACTTTGTCTTGTATGTGGATGATGATGCTTTAAATGTTTTGAGCAGTCTTTTCTTGTCTTCTTTCTTCCTTTCCAGGAGCTCAATATTTTTCTACATCTCAGGGATTTCACTGGGAATTATGTCCTTACCAGTTTTTCTCCTCTTGGTCCTGAAAAGCTTTGTACCAAACGTGAGTAATTATTTTGGTGTTGATTACAAGAATTTTACATCATATATAAATATAACTTATTATTATTATTATTATTATTATTATTATTAAAATTAGATTTTCACAACAATCACAAGAAGTTAATGGAAATGAATGCAACTCCCTGTGCTGGCGATGCTGTGTGAGTTAGCTAACTTCTGAATACAATGCGTCCAAAATAATATTTCACTAAGTCTAGATAGGTTATATAAAATACATGACATTTATGTGGTATATAATTAAGTACATAGTGTTGTATAAAGTTAATTTGGATCCATGTATGTCTCAGCGAGGAGTTTTTCTGGTGTTGCTTGGAGCTGGCTCTGGCCTTTCTTACTTGTGCATCCAAAAGCTGATGAATGAAGGAGATGAGATCATGAGTCTGTATTGGAAAGAAGTTCTGGGTAAGTAACAATTTTCCATGAGTGCTTTTGCGTCTTTGGGATGGATTGGCCTCTTGTTCAGGGTGTACTCTGCTTTGGCCTTAGTCATGGCTAGGATTGGCTCCAGCTTACCCATGACCTGGACTGGATAGGTGGTTTGGATGATGAAGGAATAAATTATTTCTCCCTATTTAAACTACATTTTAAGCACTACATCTTAATTTCTGTATAAACTGCCCAAAGTGTGACAGAACATGCATTCGTTAAAGGCAGATGACTCTTCATGAACTCTCATGGGTCAAGAGTAAGCTGTAGAGAAAAATCATGAGTAAGGACAGTGGTGTCCAGCTCCGGTCCAGTTCCTGCACAGTTTGGTGATTTCCCTGATTAAGCTCACCTGGTACAACTCACCTGTTAATTTCCAGTTTCAGGGAGTGTGTTTGAGGAAGGGAACTATCAAACTCTGCAGGACACCGGTCTCCAGGACCGACTTTGGACACCGCTGAATAAGGAAATGGGTTGAAATGTCCTTAGATGAGATTAGTGACATAGTGGAGGGAAACCTGTAGCCTGACCATCAGTGTAATAAAGGACTGCAACTTTATTTACACTGTATTTCAGACATTGACCAAAATTTAGCACGGGTGAATCCATGTTAATCTAGGGGGTAATACATTTGAGGGGCAGTTGTGGCCTAGAGGTTAGGACTTTGCCCCTGGAATGAAAAGGTTGCAGGTTCAGCTCCCAGGCACCACTGAGGAACCGTCCCCACGTCACTGCTCCCCGGGCGCTGCTGTTGATAGCTGCCCAGTGCTCCATATGTGCACTGTACGCTGTGGTGTGTTCACAATGACAAAAATAGTCACTTTCACTTACATTTATGCTATTTTATACAGAACAACATGCTAATATATGCTTATACAGTACACCATTTAAAATTACTATTATTCATAGGGAATCTTCAAGCAAAATAGCCCTGAAACAACATTACACAGTAACATGCTTGAGCCCATTGACATTTACCTTTTTAAGTTCTTTACGATGGTTTAGTTTGTGTCATCATATGAAGCCAGGCGTTTAAATGCTGGAGTGACTGCCTGTTGACTGCTCAATAGACTATTCTTTGCCAAATCAATTTGCCTGTTTTTAAAGCTCTCACTGGGTTCGCATCAGCATGTAAATGGTGAGAACCACAGGCATATCAGGATTAAGTGAGAGACACAGAGCAATGCTGCTGGAACATTGATTTCTATGCTTGGAACAAAAAGGCTCTGTGAGGATTACAGCCCAAATGTCTATTTTCCTTTTACTTTTCAAATTCTATGCCACTAGAGCACAGCAAATGTTCCTTAGTCTATCTTCTGCTGTATCTACTGCAGTAACAGGAAACATTAGTTTGATTTGTTAGTTTTAACATGAGACAAGCACAGTGCTGTTCCAGTTTACTCAACAGAGCAGAACATCATTCAGAAAACCTTTTATTCTTCCAGCATAAAACTAAACAAACCTTTTAACAACACCATATCTTTAGTTGCGTTGGTTTATCACATGCTGGTAGCAAATTGTAATAAGGAAATGTTATTTTGAAGTAATCAGTATTGTTCTTAAGGCTGTGCTTAAAGTTATTCATAGTCGTTCTTTATATGGCTTGATTAATCCACTAATACCGTATATCTTCTAATAACAGCCCATCTCTTATTGACGTTCGTTTCTAATAAATGCTGGTCTGTAGTAAACCCTGATCTTCAGTGACCCACCACGTTTTCCGTACGCTAATCCTCTTTTCGTATCCCTGGGATACCGCTTTCCTGCAGTGAATCATACGGTAACTTTCATCTCCACATCAATCATAATGATGCAGTTTGAGTGATGGGAACGGTTATTTTATTTAGCATTTAAACTCCATGCGATAACATATGCAAAAGAACATTCAGCGAAGACGCTGCATGACATCATTCCGTCTGAGATGCGAATAATAGCAGATCTCCAACAACCGCCGGTTTCTTTTAAACGCTGGGCTGTCCGAATAATTTTTTGAATAAACGCTGAGGCTACTATTAAAAGATATATGGTAAATGAACAGTAGAGTAAGCTGCTCAAAGATGTAGTGCATGTGCATATTTTATAAATCACCCCCTTTGAAGTTTTGGGGCAGGGTAAAACAGTTGTAAGTGATGGATATGATTCGGACACATGTCCTCTCCTTTCCCACAGGTTATCTGCTTCTGTCGGGCTTGGTCAGCTTTGTTTTCTGTAACAAACTCGGCCCCATCAGCAACACACACACACTACACCTGATGACCTGGGGTTTGCAAGCTGTAGCTATGGCGGTGGCCTGCCATGGGATCACCTATGCGCCTCTCTCCTGGATACTGCTAACCATGCTGCTGTGCTATAAGATCCTGCCCCTCGTGCTGGCCATTCTTCAGGGGATATGGAGGTAGAGACTGCACTGTAACAATGTTTTCTGGCTTTTGTCAGCACACTCAGTTTGTACAACTAGGCTTTGTGCATGAAAATTCCTAAATCAGCTTTTATCTTAAAGCTATTTCCTGCTATTCTTGGTATGCCAGGATTTCTGAGTATGAAGTAAATTTTTCAAATGCCTACAGCACATATTATCAGTAAATATATATGCTGATAATCAGGTCATTGCACAATTGTTGTAAATGGCCATTATATCTGTAACTATAGCTGTTGCATAGACCCAGGCAGAGAGTACAGTAAAAACGGGTACTGCCTTTGGAAAGGATGGATGCAGCCACTTTCCTTGGCATAGGTACAGCAAGTCTATGGTGAAGAACGCTGAGCACTCGCCAGGGGTGTGTTTGCAGCAGCGACTGAGCAAAAATGTGTGGTGTCCTTGTGGACTATGGGAGCAACTATGTCCGAGAACAAGACTTTTTACTTTTGTGATGGAAACTGGATGTAAAGTCTGGATTTGAAGACTCTTTATTATGTAATGAAATTAATCATGAGGTAAAGCCCCTATAAGAGAGAGAACTAACAATAAAATACAACATATCGATATAATGATATATTTGATTTAATATCTTATATTTTTAATAAAATATTAAGCTCAATAATAAATAAATATGTAAATATCCTAAATCAGTTTTGGGAGCAGGAGTGCTCCAGGACCCGGATTGGGAGTTTTGATTCCTGCATGAGATTTGTTTATTTTCCTGTCTGAACTGAAATTCTCCAAGCGGTAGCGCATCCAAACGGACTATGAAAACATATAAATAACCCAAATTAAGAACCCTAAAAGATTCCCCTGTTATGTAGGCAAACAAAAATCTGGTCGACTCACCGGTCTCCTTATCTGCCATAACCTTACAGTTCACCCTGTACTTCCCTCTGCGTCACTGGGTCATTCTTATACACCCACACATTTATCAACAGGCACAAATTTTTAACATATACTTCTACAATTAAATTGTGGTAAGTATATACAGTATTATGCAAAGACTGAATAACGGATTTCAGTCATTTAAAAAAATATTGTTCAATTTATGGCTTAAAAAGTAACTATGCATCAGTGTTTGCTGAAAAAATTGTGTATTTTTTTTTCCATTTCCTTTTCAATTACAAAATCACCAAAATCTGTTATCAAGGGGTACCCAAACTTTTGCATAAGACTGTATTCTGCAGCATATCTTTAATATTAAAAATGTTTTTAAGGCAAGTTTAAATATATATCTGTCCCCAGACAAACGTGTCGCCTGCTGCCATCGCTGGGTCTGTTCCGGAGCAGGAGGCGCCTCAAAACCAGACTCCTGACAGAGGAGGAGTACAAGGAACAAGGGGAGAGACACACTAAAGCCTCTCTGGAAGAGCTGAGGAAATATTGTAACAACCCAGGCTTCCCTGCGTGGGACACTGTATTAAAGCTTCGCTCTCCTCAAAGGTAATGCTATTTAATGATGTTTCACTATTAATAATAATCTACCGTTATAGTGATGGGAGGTTCAGTCAGAAGTGACGGCAGTGACGGCGTGCAGTCTTTACCTGCGCATGAATGGTTGTGCGAGGAAGCGTGGCTGGGTTCAGACCAGGATTTGGATTTGATTCATGTTTTTTCACAGCTCGTGACGTGAATTGGACTCGACTACTAGTGACTTGGACTCGGATTGTGCACATCCTAACTTGGCATTAAGGTTTAGTGAGCAGGCTGCAGCACTGTGTGGCTTTGGTTCTGATGCTAGGCTTTCTATATGCTAGGGACCCATCATTGTGAACATACCTGTGTTCTCAGGGACATATATTTAATAAGCCACTGCTGTAACACTACCACCACAGAATGATCACAGTAATATATGCATGTGCAATGCACTGTGATTGGGGGATGGGATTCTGATCTAACTGTTCTTTGTTACAGCTGCATGACCATAATTCAGATATGCATAGTGTTGGTACAGGAGTAGTGAATTCAATTCAAATAACACATGATTTTAAATGTCTTAATTGGAAAATTATATATTTTTTTTAAACTATCTTCTTATAAAAAGACCTGGTCACTTATATCTTGCACTGTCTTTATTCACACGCAGGTTTGCGGAGTTCCTGCGCAGTGGAGCCCACGTCACTGCTACTGAACAACAGAGCCATGATCAGTACCACAGGCTAAACGCAGGGTATGATGCACTTTTGGATTTGGCCAATTCATCACCCCCATCAGAAGACCTCAGTGAAGATGAGTACAGACCAACTCCAACGTCCAGCCCTTTCAGTTCTCTTCCTGTCCTGCCCAGCCCACCTGCATATGGAAGTTTAATCTGCCCATACCCCCCTGCCCCCTTCAGTCCATTACCACAGCCTCCACCCATAGAAGACGAGGAGGATCCTTTCTGACAGAAAACGGGGCCGTTTCCAGCACTGATTTTTAATGCAGAATCGTTGTACAGTTTGTTTTTTTAATTAAGGTGATTAATGAATCACCCAGTAGGATAGCGGGAGAGTGTTGCTCTCAAAAGAGCAGATATTGTATCGTCAGGACTGAACAGTTCTAGTTTTAAATTCCCTACCAAGAGACTGGGATTTTATTTTTCATCACCATGTTAATGCTTAATTTCTTACATTTATATTACTTCCTAGCCCTGAGATGTATAGGTCTCTATAGGGCTGGGAACTGTGGTTTTGTGTAAATGTTGGCTCCGAGTGGAATGTTTACGGCACTGGTTTTAAGTACATCTGAATCATGAGGATGAGGCTCTGTCTTATTCGTGGAAATACTGCCCTCCAGTGTCTGCCTGTGGAATTACTCAAAGGAAGCCAGTCAACGGTGTATTGTGGACACCTGCCAATCCTTCATCTTGCTTATGTATATACTTCTTGTCATAAATTGTAATCCAGCTTTACATATCAATTTTAAAAGTTTCAATGTGGAGATGGTTTACATAATTTTTATGATTTTTTTTATTTTATTTGATGCCTTATTTAATAAATACAAATGACAGATGTTCAGATGTTTTATTCCTGTTCGGTGTAAACATGTTCATCTTGTTTGGGTAGAAATATTAAGTATTTATCATACATACAGTTTAAAGAAAATTCTGCATATACACCTGGGCGCACACAGATTTTTTAATAATTTTTTTTTTTTTACATATCCAATTTACACACGACACCCATGTACCGTCTCTGCCAAAATTTCTTTATTTTGCAGTATTCCTAGAAAAATCTGGACACTTGGATTTTTGATAAATGTTATCACAGCACACACACTTCATTTAAGCCGTATCATTTAGCTTGTCAGTTTGTTTAAAGGGCCCAAATCAAGGAAAATTAATATTCCTTCCTTTTTTTGCCATAAAAACTGCTTCAAAAGAAACGTATGTGGCCCTTTGGTTCCTATAGACAAATGATAACGTCAGCGTGTTTGTGTCTCGAGTCCGCTGCTTTGAGCTTATTTCATCTGTGAACGGTCATGTATTTCTAGCTTCATTGCAAATTCCGAACAGTTCAAACGGCCTGTGTTCGGTTACAAAGCAGGAACTCGTGCTATAAACGTTCACAGGCAGTGCAAAGTATATTCAAAGGGCACGTTTAATTGACAAGGTACTGACCTCGCACCAGATAAATACACCTGACACCTGTTCTTTGGTCCAAAGTTCATACCTTCATAGTGCATTCAGTGTTTACATTATGAATAAAGGGATTAGACTCTTAGAGAGTTCATTCTTCATTTGAGGATGGTGTTTGTGGAGGCCGATCTGGTAAAAAGCTGGGGGTCCCTACAGCCTCCTCAGTGTTAGGAGCTTCTGGATCTTCTGCTGGTTTTCCAGCATCTGTATGACGTGAAGCACTCTGATCAGAATTGGACTGATCGGGATTCTCATTGGCTGAGGCCTGCACTGATGAGCTCTCTCCAGCAGGTGGCACTGTGGCCTCCGTTTCACTGCTCTCCTACAAGCATAGGACACATTGTAGTTAAGGCTTTGACAATTTGCTTTCCACAGCTTTTGATAGTTGAACATGTTGAACATGTAAGTCATTCACTGTGGTTTTATGTGAAGTGTGAAGACATATGACAATCTTGAGATAAAAGTTTGGCCTAAAATAACATGTAGGACTTCATGATTTAACAATTTTAATTTAGCATAATACAGCATTTAACACAAGCCAGAAGATGCCTGTTGGTTCTGTATAGTAGATTAAATGGGTTTATTAGTGTTCTAGACATTGTGATCCAAGGTTCCCACCTCAACATTCATTCATATTCCAAACCACTTCTCCATTTTGGGTCGTGGGGAAGCTGGAGCTGATCCCAGCTAACTATGGGCCAAGGCAGAGTTCACAGGACAACATGGAGGCAGAATGAACAAAAACACACACACCTAAAGGCAATTTAAAGTAGCCAATCAACTTACATCACAAGTCTTTGGACAGTGGGAGGACACGGAGAAACCGGAGGACCTGGGGATCCAACTTACTGTAAGGTGAAGTTGTTAACCACCGCACTGCCATGCTGCCCTCCACCCCAACACTACAGAAAATCTGGAATTTTTAATTTCACATTAAACCATTTTGACAGATTTAAACTGTTAGAACTCTCCTTTAAACCAAAATATTAACAGATCACTGATCATTTCATAATCAGAACCAAATTAAAACTTTATGACAACTGCCTTAACACGGTCAACTACTTCAGACATGAACCAATCAAAATGGTTCAAATTATTCACCTGCCTTAATGTATATTACAGCCAACAGCATTTTACTATTTTACTAAACTAAAGTTTCCATTTCAGAAATATAAAACAGAGCTTGATAACTGAGAAAGACTCTTCTTTATGAAAGACCTTCACTGGACACATTACTATAAGCAGATGCACTGAATTACAATATACTGTCTACAATATATTTTTCTTCTTGTTTTGCAATAAAATTCTACACCGCTGGTTAAATGTGCCATTTTGGTGATTTTCCAGTGCAAGTGCTCTACAGAAAACAAACCCAGACATGGAAAATCTCTGAACGTTTCATCATGGTTTCTCTCCGTTTGCTGAGTTAATAAACTGGGGATCCTCACAGAGGTGACGATCTGATATTAGCATGTTTGGGTCACGATATGACATCATTGTCATTCTTTGATATATTAGTAGGTGGTGTGTTGTGTGTAGAAGTCTCTGCAGATATCTTGGTGACTAACTTCCTTGCTACTCAACTTTATTACAAAAGAAGAACAATGTCTTACGCCATCTTGTGGACTTCAAAAGCATTGTTTTCAGAATAAACTAATGCAGTGGTCCCCAACCACCGGGCCGCGGACCGGTACCGGGCCATGGAGCATTTCGAATCGGGCCGCGGGCTGGTACCGGGCCGTACAAAAAAATTAAACTTTCAAGCCATAGCTTCTAAGTATGTTTAAGACATCAACTTTGCCGGTATTCTGGATGAAAGTCATGGCAGAAAACCCTGAGATCGCCACAACAGCACTGAAAACG
>JBBIGC010000002.1:1994442-2004646 GCA_037576955.1 Lepidarchus adonis
CACACACACACACACACACACACACACACACACACACACACACACACACACACACACACACACACACATACACAGTCAAAAGTTTTAGAACACAATTTTTCCAGTGTTTACTGGTAATTTAAGCACTTCTGTTACAATTAATAACCTTAAGTGATACAAAGGTAAGTGTTTACAATAAATAAATCCATCATAAATTAAAGTTTAGGTCATTCATCACTGAAATATTATGTGAATTTCATAGACAGTAACTTGACTGGTAGTGTATGTATATAAAACACATTACTACTTATAAACTTACTACTTATGAGCATAATTGTCTAAATAATCCATTACTGTGACCTACATTCAGTGATTAGCCTTCAGCTGGGTCATCCTTCTATAATAAGTGGACCACGCAACACAATGTATATTGAATTTGACAGAAATAAAGGTAATTTAATGTTGTTTGTTCTAAGAACATGGCAGTGACATGTTTTTTTTTATTCTTGAGCTGCTGTAATGAAGGGATGAGCCCAACACTGGTCACCTTCTTCATCTTTGGTGTCAAATAAGGAGATAAAGTCAGTTTGAAACAACAAGCAGCTGAAGCAGGAAAATGAAGTGTATGCAGAACAAACAGAGTGAAGTTCAGAGTGAAATGAGGTCGGGGCTGCAAGACGTTTTATCAGAGTTTCCATGATGAGACATCAGTGGAATAAATATAGCATCTAGTGTTTATTTTTGCCAGCAAGACAGACACGGAGTTGATGAAACGAATGTTAAAGCGAGTGGCTGTATTCACATACGGTCCAGTGAAAAATCTGAATAGGAAAGGTGAGTATGGAACAGCAGTGCATCACACAACAGACATGGCTTGACTGTGACACAGCAGTGAACACACACCCAAAGAACAAAAGAGGTTTTCTCACCTTTCTCCTGAGCAGAGAGAAAGCAAAAATGCAAAAAGAAAGGGTTAAAAAGTCAGTCCCACATTTCTTGAAACTGGTTAACAGACAGAGGTGAAGTACTACACTTGGAGATAAAAGAGGAAAAAGGTGAAAAAAGTGATTTTTCAGAAATTTTAACAGAATGTCTGAAACGTGTCAGCAGCTGACGTCTACTTCAGTTGAGCTGCTCATTACAGCGGGTACCAGCCTACCTGTCCGGGCTCTTGGATGGGGCTGTTGCTCTTCGCCAAGGCAACCATATCTCTGATCTGGCAAAGGGCGAAGGCAACGGTGACCCAAGGGGAAGTGGACACCACCCATGCTGGTTTGTTCACATCCTCTTGCTCTTCCTGAGCCTTGCTCTTCTTGGCAGGAGCCTTGCTCTCCGGCCGTGACGCGGACTCTGTGTGGCTCCGCACCAAGTCTATGGTGGCGATGGGCACCGGACTGGAAGGCACTGGAATGTTCTCTGCCAACATCGAGTCCCCTGTGGACAAACTCGTCATTAAATCGGTGTGGTTTCATCAAGTCTACAGTCATGAAGTTGAACTCTGCAGAATATGACAAGCAGTTCATAACATTTACATTACATTGCAAAATAAGATCAAATTATGATAAAATATATTTTATAAAAACAAAAACCTGCTACTGAAATATCAGAATCCAAACTTACAGTGATGCGTGAAAGTGAAATTTTCTTTTGTTTTATTTTAAAGTGACTTAAAACATGTCCTGAAAGTAGATGATGAACATTTAGTTAAACAAATTAAACAAAATATACTATATTTGTATATATACTATGTATTTATTGCCATTTTTTATGTAGAAAAAATGGTTCAAAATCTTTCAAGCACCACTGTAAGTTACTACTCCTCTACTTGATTGAATGAAATTAATTAAAATACTTAATTACAATAATCTTTATCACTTTCATGGGCTACAACTAGTTTTATCTGTCAACATTTTTTGTCGACTTTTTCTTGTAAAATATTATACAGTGAGGAGAAAGTATTCAGCCACATTTTGTGCTTTTAAATGCATATCCATTATATACACACAGAAAGCATTCTTAAGCATAAAAAGGCCTTCAACTGTAACTTGATACAGAAAGATGTATATACACGTGTATGACTCAAATCTTAAATTATAAGCAGCATAATAAGATAATTAGGCACCTTCACCTTTTTAGAAACCGGTCTTGAGTTACTTTGGCTGTGTGTTTGGGGTTGTTGTCTTGTTGAAACATTTGTCTTCTTCCTTTTTATTGACAACGAGATTAAATACACCTCTAATATCCCCTGCTCCATGGCTTTATTCATCTTCAGCCCCAGGTGGTTATGGGATAAGAGGGAAGTGGTTATCCTCTCTCATGGGACAAGAGGGAAGTGGTTATCCTCTCTCATGGGATAAGAGGGAAGTAGTTAGCCTCTCTTACAGATGGTATATCATCTTTCTGCAATTTAAATATTACTTTATTGTTTTTCTTTTATGTTTATTTATTTATTTTTCATATTCTCAATGCTGTTTTATTCTTCTTCATTTTCCCTTTATCCTTGTAAAGCACATTGAATGACCATGTGTATAATAATGTGCTATATAAATAAACTTGCCTTGCCTTCCTTCACTAATATGTAAAGTACAGTTTATATATACATTGATATACAGATGCAGCCATCTCCATACTTCACTGCTGGGATGTGATGGGCTTTAATATAGTATTTAAACTAAACTTTTCCCCTACCGACTTAGATTATTTAACCTATAGTTTGTCTATGAGTATGAATGCATGCATTTTTGTTCATATTGATAAGTTCAACATTAAAATACATTGTGTGTGGAGATGTACTGTAAAGTGAATAATACTGGAAGCATATAATAAGGAAAAATTTCTCAATACTTTTTCACCTCACTGTAGAAGATTGAAGCTTCTTGGTGCATTTTAGCTATTGCATGGGTTTAATAATTATATCTGAAGCACTAGGTTTAATTTAATAAAGACCTGATTAGCTTAAGCAAATAGAAAATTGTAAATATGGAACAGTATTAGTATTAGAAATAATTAAGTTAACAGTCTTACATTAAAAAAAACGTTTTTGTATGCTGTATTATGTATTAACAACAACAAAACACTAACTTTTATCGTTCTTCTCGCCAATGAGACTCTGAATGAGGGCGAAGACAAGCAGAATGATGAGCGAGGCCATTCCCAGGCCTCTGAAGGTCTCAGCAGCTCCTAAAAAAGAAAAAAAGGGAAGGAAGACAGAAGGATTGACCTAGAAGTATAGATATATATTTTTAGTGCTCTTGTTTTATGCATAGATTATGGATTTCTCTTTGTTTTATGTGCTTTTACATTCATCTGCCCATATACACTGCATAATGCATTTTCTACTAATGACAGGGTGGATTTCTCTTCACAATGACTTAAGGCTTATGACCATCGTCATTGTGACAATATGAAATAGACAAGGGAGTGGTTCGTGTTTGCATTTTTCGCCTTTGTTGAGGCCATACCGAAATAGTTGACAAAGACTCCTCCCACCATGGCGCCGCAGCCGCGTCCCAGGCCCAGGTGCAGGCCCTGCAGGATGCCCTGTGCTGAGGTGCGCAGGGCCGGAGGAACCGCCGCACTCAGGTATGAAATACATGCTGCCCAAACGGACGCGTGTGTCAGACCTGCAGGACAAGTTAATGTCAGAAAAGATTCTAAACTGCAATGTCACATCAATAGGACACATTATTCCAAGCCATTTTGGACCCGTTTTATTGGTCTGTTCACCCCTAAATCATGGTCGACCTTATTAGAAACTGTAGCTCCACTGTAGCGCCATTAAAAGTATGTTTGCTCTGCTCAACTTTTCATAGCATTCCTGAAATTGCTCTCTTTTGCCATCTTTCCATAGCAGTTCCGAAATAGCTGTTTTTCCATCTTTCCGTAGTAGTGCCGAAATCGCTTTTTTTCCCCGTCTTTCCATAGTAGTTCCGAAATCACTGTTTTTCCATCTTTCCGTAGTAGTTCCGAAATCACTGTTTTTCCGTCTTTCCGTAGTAGTGCCAAAATCGCTCTATTTTTTCCGTCTTTCTGTAGTAGTTCCGAAATCGCTTTTCTTTCCCCGTCTTTACATAGTAGTTCCAAAATCGCTCAATTTTTCCGTCTTTCGGTAGTACTTCCCAAATTGCTCATTTGCCATCTATATGTAGTACTTTTAAAAAATCGCTCTCTTTCATCATCTTTCCGTAGTAGATCCGAAATAACAATCATAATCACAAGTAATATCAGCAATAAAATTTCTCACATAATTTCTCAGATATATAGACATTTCTAATAAAATTCATGCTGCACTGACTCAGTGTGTGTGTGTGTAGGCTTTGTGCATAAAAGACAGTGTTAATGTTTTCTAGGTGTGTAACAATTAATCGATCTGTATCAATGCATCAACCAAAATAGTGTGCAATCCAAATGATTGATCTGACACATCAAAATCGCTGTGTTCATTCCATAATTCATTTTACCTCATTTTACCGCATCCAATATTTTTTATTGAGACGTTGCTTTGGATTATTGCTTATCGCTGTATTGAATAGTATCGGAAAAAATATCGGCTCATTGGATCGTATTGTGAGGACACTTGCTATGTTTACATCTGTTTATGTATGTTTCAACACAGTAACAATAAAAGATGAGTCAAGTCATCACACAAACAATTTCCCCCCGAGATCAATAAAGTTTTCTGATTCTGGGTTTTCTGATTCTGAAGTGAGAAGAAAATTTTTCTTCATGTGTTTGCTTGGGTAAAATGGCCTTGCAACATAATAGGGTGTTAAGCTCTACTGTCTTGTTTTGTACTTAAGTCAAAAGACTGATTCATGCATTTAACCCAACATGGAGCTCTAGTCAAGCCTCTAGATTAAACATTGCCTGGCTGACAAGTCAACAGAGGTATTCCGGCTGGCACGCCCTATTTCTCTCACCTTGAAGCACCTCCATGGGCAGAACTATCCAAGCGTTCTGCAGGTAGGAAATATACAGGTAGCGTGCGGTGTTGCAGGCCAGGCCAATGTACAGCACTCTGTAGAGCAGAGAGGAAAATAACGTGTCAAAAATAGGCCTCAACAATAGACAGTTAACAACACAAACACACACACCTCCCATTATGAAGGTCATTGAAAAAGAATACAATGTAAGACTAGATCATATGGACGGAATTTTTGACAGGGTGCAGCTAATGAAAGCCAAGCCTGTTTCTTTATTAACAGAGACATTGTCATTTTAAGACATTGTGCCATTTGGCAATCATGATGTCAGACTCTATTCTTTCCCTGAAACAGAATGAGTCACACTCTCGCAGGGAGGGGCCGAGAGGCAGACAGTCAAAAGAGCCACAGCACCAACTGAATCTGTAACAGCACATCTCTTTCCATTCAAACCTCTACACTGTAGCGCCGCTCTTTCACTGCTTTTAATCCTACAATGTCACACACACAGGTTAAACAATCATATTGCAATACCATCCGTACTTAAAAAACACTGTTGAATTGATCATTGGTCTCACCTTAGTGAATTTACCATAATGTGGTATGAGAAACACTGAATAAACATAATTTGTAATCATTATAATTTGATTTTTTTTTTAAATATGCCACTTTCTGCCATTTTATGTTTCATTTTAATAGATGATGGAAAAATGCACATCATGACATATAGAATATCTGTACATTTTCTCAAAGTATCATTGTGATATAATATTTTTGCTGAATCACCTACCCTCCCTATATCCCTGTCTATAAAGGCAAAACATCTGACCCCCTACCCCACCTCTCTCTTTTACTTTCTTCCTCTCTTTTTCTCTTCCTCTTTTTCTCTCTCTCTCTCTCTCTCTCTCTCTCTCTCTCTCTCTCTGAACAGACCTGTTCATCTGCAAACATTTAACTAATTTAACTATATTCTTCTCATATCCCACCCCCCTCCAATCTTGTCACAGTTATAATGCAATTTCCTGATGGTAATTCTTTTAAGCTAGCAGCCAGTATTTAAGCTAATTTTCAAATGTTGTTATATTAGTAAATTCTGCTGAGTAGACACTTAAATTCTATTTGTTGAACGAGTCTAAGAAAAACAAACTTCTGATTGGTGCTATGACACCTTTAGAGGGCAGCACTGAGTAACGTTTGCTAATTTTGCTAATGTCCAACCAAAGTATTGACAACTACAAAACAAAATAACTAACCAATTTGATATCTTAACGTACAAAATCCATTGGGTGATTTGTTTATGTCTGTGGATGGAGGTTTTGAGGCTGATGATCATTATGTATTCCTGTGTCATGTGACTCTGATGCTATAGCATGCAAACTCAGCTTTAGTGTGACCAGCACTGGAGATACCCATGCAAATCGAGGCACACTTTCTACTCCACATGGCCTGGGCTCAGTCACTGGCTTTTCCAGGACAGATGCTTTGAATTGATCCACAAGAGCAGGAAGCCTGAAAGATCAATAGCCAAATGCAGAGATGAAGCATGGTGAGCTAATGGCAGGATTGGGTTACATGGACTCAGGAGCTGAAAATAGGCCTCTAAAGAGAGAAAGAACACCAAAGAGAGTGTCAGCAGCCAAGGCTTTTCATGACCCATATCAGAGTAGAACAATGGTGCCAAGATCAGCATAGACATAGCAAACTGACAAGGCAATATTACAGCACTTACATGAAAAAGAGTCAAGTGAATGTGCAGTGTATGAAGCAGAATCTGTTACAAATGTTCATCTACATGATTTAGGTCTGAAAATAATCCTAATAATCATCACCATAACAAATTTACTGAAGACATGACTCTAAATGAAGAATGACTATTGTCCAAACACGTACTATGGATAATGCCTTACACTAATAAATCCAATAGTGTGACACATTTATCCAGACTTGTTCATTACTAACTTTGTTCATGACCATTTCTGCTGCATCAGAACACACAATGTTCTTTTGGCACAAAAACCTATGAGCTCTAACGACCAGTGATCAACAGATCCCAAAGAATCTCGTCTGGCTCACTCGGTCACGTTAGCAAACACACTAACTACTGAAATATCATGCGGCAGATGGAGGATGTGTGTTTCAGAGCGCACCCTGAGCTCCCTGGCTCTTCACTGTTTGGTCATGCCATTGTTTGCCTGTGAGCTTTATTAACAGCTGGTAAACGTTCATGGAAAGATGGCCATGATTCCCGCACAAAGCTAGTAGGAACTGTAGGTACAGTAACAAATGAATAAACTGCATTGCCTGCTAAACATGTACACCACTGACAGGTAACATGAATCTCACTGTGTCTTGTTACAGCAGCAAGGGGGGGAATAAATTAGCCATGTTCATTTTGTTCCACTACTTTGTAACTAATTACATTTTCAAATTTAGCAACACAGCAAGGACTATTAGCTTTTTACATTGGCTGTTTTGCATGGAAATAAACAGATAAAGTGCTGTTGTCTAAAAATGATCAATCAGTCCTTTAAAAAACACAGAAATCTTGAACCATTGTAATACAGGGGTTCTTTGAGTTATGTTGCATGGGGAGCAATGCATTGTGGGCTATGTAGTGTCTGAAAGAGAGTTGCTTTCTGGGAGTAGTGAGTTGGCAGCACATATATAGTAGTAGAAACGCTTTTTAAATGCTTTACAGTAACTATGAGTAACAGAACCCCCTGTATTTTCTTTTTTGCATTACATTGATCAGCGATATCAACACTGTATTGTGTAGGTCCCCACTGTGTCACTAAAACATGTGGCGCATGTGTGTTTTGGCTCCAGCATAATCTTTTTCTTTATGCAGCAGCAGCTCTTTTGTGGGATGGGACCAGGCTTTACACCCAGCACTCATCAGTGAGCCTTGGGTACCCATGACCTCGTCACCTGTTCATTGGTTGTTCATAATTTGATCACTTTTGATTGGTACTAACCACTGCATACTGGAGATACACAAAAGACCCGTCTTGGAGATGCTCTGAACATGTCAGGGTGGATCAGATCCGAATGCTCACCCATTTTTCCTGATTGCAACACACTAATTTCAAGAAATGACTCAATTTGCTGCCTAACACAACCCACCCTTTAATAGATCAATAAATAATTAATTCTTTTCACATGTGTCAGTGGGTTTCACATTACAGCTGATTGTTATATGTCCAGAAGAGGAGGGGCATTCTACCTGTAACTACAGTGCTTGGATGTAATTTTCTCTTGGGGTCCAACAAATATGCCATGTACTGACCAAAATCCAGTATTTCAAAGTGGAGTGTGCTGTACAGTGCCTTCTCTTTGCTGCTGTGTAGGGTTGACCTCCAGACTCTCAACATATGATGGAGGTGCTGGAAAAGCTAATGTGATCCCTACTGTCTCCATCTTAAACTTACAGAGCAGAACTGCTGCTAAAGTCTTGGTTAAAAACACCACAGCACACCATCAGAGGCCTTTTGGAGTGGCAGTGGCAGATTTGGTGGCACGTATGGGACGTACAGATTATTACGCAGATGGTTGTAATGGTATGGTTGGTTTAAATTGTGATATAAATCTATAACATTAAGAAACAGGTAAAATAAGTTTTGAATGCATCACCAATTTTTAAAGTAAATATATTTCTAAAGGTGCTATTGACATTAAATTCTTACCAGATGTTAGTAGCAACCCATCCAATCCACACATGCAAAGAAATCCAACCATAGATGTCCATACATACACAGGCCATGGTGGTTGAGTCTTTCTGAAGCTCTCCACAAGTGATCCTTGGCTCTTAGACAACTCTTCTCTCTTCTTGCGGGCAGAACCTGGTCATGGCCAGTTTATGGTGACATGATGTTCTTACCACTTCTATATTATGGCCCCAACAGTGCTCACTGCAACCTTCAGTAGTTTAGAGATTCTTCTGGAACCAATATCCTCAGGTTGTGAAGGTCTTGAGAGAGCCCTTTGGTTTTACCATCATGAGATGTTACTTGTGTGACACCTTGGTGATGAGACGCCTTTTCATAATCATCAGTTGGGACTGAACAAATAAATAATAATTTGCACTAAGTGGCAGGATTGCTTTCTAATTACTGATAGATTTCTGCTGGTGTCATGAATTTCCATGTTTTTTGCACCTTCCCATCTTCAGGTGTTCAATATTTTTTCCCTGTGTCATTCCATTTATTCCACATAACTTAATGTATGAACATCTATTTTTTGATTTCATTGTATTTGTGGTTTGGATTGGTTGTTACCAACATCTGGGGATAATTTTATGTCAATGGCACTTTTAGAAATATTGGTGACATGCTCGATACATATTTCACCCACTGTAAACACATAACATATCAGTTGTGCATGTGTGTGTGTGCGCGTGTGTATGTGTGTGTGTGTGTGTTAATACATAATTTCGGTTTTGTGTGTGTGTTCTTAGATTCGTATTGTTCATTCTGAGAGGTCGGGTAGGAGACACTGCAAAACCTGATAGTAAAATCATAATTCTACCATGTAGGGGATAAACAGAATTATTTTCCAGTATTGTTACCATGTTCTCCCTCACTGCCTTATTATTTATGGCTTAATCAGAAGCACAAGGTTTAACTCTAACAACTTTAAATGGTTAAAGTTACTGGGCATATTACATTACAGCATATTACAATTCGTAATGGAACAAAAACTAAAGAAACTAAAACAGTCTTTTTTATTTAAAGTGCGGTAAGCTGAATCAGCAGAACTATACCAGTGCGTTTGTTTTTTGTGATGTCACAAAAACAAAAAATATATATAAATGAGTTGTTGCAGCTTAGTGTCCATAGATGGACTGTATGGACTGCAGTTAACAGTAGCTTTAAAGCAGTGATTCTGTACTTCCTTTTTAATTTTCAATATATTCTGTGACATGTGCCACTCAGCTTGGTTTCAGCCTCAGGTTTAGTGCAGGCTGTTCATGAGAATAGGATGGAGCTGTGAGGGCCAGACATGACATGACCGAAATGTTATCTGTCTATCAACTCCCTTTATTTCATATGTAGTGAAAAAGAGCATCAAGCAGCTTCCTTTCACAGGCTGATGCAAAAAGGGTAGAGGCACACATGCATGCACGGTCACACATTCATACAGGGCTGTAACAGGAAGTGAACTTTTTCTGTTTCATCACTCTTTAACCAATGGGGTAGTTTAGCATTTGGCCGTTTGCACAGGGTTCTAGTCTTAAAAACCTTTCTGTTTAATGGTTGACACTTTCTTCTGTTTATTTTGTCATTATTATCTTTAATATTAGAATT
>JBBIGC010000002.1:2014655-2031223 GCA_037576955.1 Lepidarchus adonis
TGTGTGTGTGTGTGTGTGTGTGTGTGTGTGTGTGTGTGTGTGTGTGTGTGTGTGTGTGTGTGTGTGTGTGTCTTTTCAAAGTGTGAGAGTGGTGCCGAATGGCAGAGTTCCATTAAATGCTCCTTCAGGTGTGGTTTATTTCATTACATAATGTTCTTTTTTTATTTAAAAATGCTGTTTATTTTTAGGAACCATTTTAAAAATGGCTTTATCTGTAGATATCACAACCCTTCTTTCTGAAGATGTTTTGTTCTGTGGCAGGTATACTGGCGTAAACTCTGCAGGGCAATATGCCCCTTTGTGCACTGGGTTAAGCACTTGAGATGCTCTAATACAACTTCTGGGACAATAACTGTTGGCAGCTGCTTACTGTTCCACATGTGAGGAGATAAATAATGCACTTTGTGTGGTGGGACATGTTCATAATGACATACTCTAGTCAATTTCTCTAATACTCATCTTCTATTTAAAACAAATACATACAATAATCCATATATTTAGAAGAGAGAAGGTAGAACTGGTTAATTATGCATAGCTAAATTAGGCAGACACCTCCACGACAATGCAGCTTTTCTTCTCTAGGTATTGGTTTCTTGTTCCTGTATAGAAAATTGGACCTCCAGTTCTCTGTGTGTGGTGTTATCCATTATGCTATCCAATTGAATGAGTGTTGGTGTATGTAGGTGTTAAAAGTTTGTAAAGATTGCCTCCCTGTATACGTCATCCCAAAACATTCTCAGGTGAATGTCCTTTTCCAGCTGGTTTTTGCCATAAGGAGCAAAACTAAGTGTATCCAGACAGTAAAGTGGTTGAGGAGAGAGCAGCACTTGCGTTACACACACACAGTGAGAGAACTTTTATTTGTAGTAACTGGAGCTTT
This sequence comes from Lepidarchus adonis, assembly GCA_037576955.1. Classification (NCBI taxonomy): domain Eukaryota; kingdom Metazoa; phylum Chordata; class Actinopteri; order Characiformes; family Lepidarchidae; genus Lepidarchus; species Lepidarchus adonis. The sequence goes on from JBBIGC010000002.1 coordinate 2,015,536, forward strand.
GAATGATAAAATATTATTCACTTTAAATTATGACATTCAATGTTATATTGTAGAACAATATCTGTGGGGAAAATGTGCATGTATATGGCACCAGTGTCAAGTGTGTGTACATTAAAATACAATGCAAAACTAATGGTTATTAGCTGTAATTCCAATATCGAATAAATGTTGCACAATTGCTAATCACAAAAAAAAAATTATATATATATATTCGTTTTTGTTCGCAACTCGTCTGTACATGGAATCTCACACAGTTTTTTTCTCACACAGTTTTGAGTTAGCCTGGTCTGTTTTTCATCCATTTTTGTTTATAGTGTTCTTGCATTTCCATATGCTTCCTCATACTAGTATGATTTGGTCTTTATTTCTTTCTTTGTCCTTTTTTAATGCAGCTGGAGTGTGTCATGCAGCTGGTACAGGTGGGTTGTGGGGTGAACTCTGTGACCTCTCGCTTTGCCCAGACACCAGCTCACATTGCTGCTTTCGGTGGACACCCACAGTGTCTCCTGTGGCTGCTGCAGGCTGGGGCTGACCTCAACCGACAGGTGGGATACCCTTCAACATGCCTGTTTAAAAAATCCAATACACTGATTATAGTAACAGGTGTTTCAGTCTAGATCAGGATTAATCTGAGAAGTTTGAACTGTGAGAGAAATGTGCTGTTAAGTGTAGATACATTTAGAGCTTCAACAAACCATTATATCGTCTGTGTTTTCTAATCCTTTTGGTCCGTAACAGGCACCGGCATTAAGCCCTGTCTGTGCGAGAAGTGATTTTATCTTATATGATGCGATGAGAGAAGCTGTGTTGCCCCCAGTTGCCGTCTAGTCTGTCTGATGACTGTTGCTCTGTTTGCGTATGCCAGCTGTATACTGCTTGTGTTTGTCGTGCCCAAAAGCAGGAAGTAGTAGGGGTGTAAATCACAAGTGTCCTTGCAGTTCAATTCAACGATTCAATATCTTTCAATACCTTAAAATTTCATGCAATCTGCTACATTTCCATCAACTCGCATGCACAGAAATTATAGGTCAAATGCAACAATGTAATCATAAGCAGAAGTAGACTCTTAATAAAAAAGTGATGAACACAATAAAATGAAGCTAAATTAATTGTGGCATGAACACACATTGATTTTCTTGTCGGATACATTGGATTGTTCAATATTGTGGTCGATTTATCGATATAATCGATTTATTGTTACACTCTTAGTAAGTAGTATGTAACCAACATGAATTTCTCAATTTCGTCATTAATTTAGATGACAAATTATTTTACCCCTAGCTTTAGGCGTGTTCCCGTCTGTTTTGACAAATATTTATTTTATTCACCATTAGAATAGTTCATATAGATTCAAGATTCAAGATGTTTTATTTGTCACATACTAGGTTATACAAGAATGACCAGCAGTGAAATGTAACCCGATGTGCTCCGTGGACCATACAGAATAGAAATAGGAAATTAGTAGATAGAAATAGAAATCAAAGTAATAGAAATGGAGATCAATAAAATAAAAAAAATAAAAAATAAAAAATGTATGTATATACACACATGTACACATTTATACACCCTTTATACATTTTGTATGTGTTGAATAGTAGGAGGGAAATGGTTATTTACATAAAGTGTATTGTGTTTAAAGTGCAAGGAACAGCTTGTATTGTCCAATGTGCAAATGTAAACAATATATAAATTGTGTTATCGTAAATTCAATCCATTTTACTAGACTTATTCTTCTTTAGAAGATGCTATCCAAAACGATCCATTGTCTTTGTGCAGCCTAAGAACTCAGAGGTATATTGGAACTGTACCAATATTGTTAGAGGTGAAGTGCCTGCTCCCAACACCCACACACAGATTAATTGTAGTGACGCAAACTGCTCTGATCTTTTTGAGTTCATTGAGTATTTGTGTATACTGTCTATAATACTTGTCCTTGCGTCTTTATTTTCCAGTGTGAATTAAAATAGCATCATTTATCATAATATTATGTACAGTATGTTTCACTCCATTCTTCTAGAAGCTCCACCCTGACTTTGCCCTTTGAATTCTTGGCAGCTCTGAGCAGTGAAATCAGATTAGTGGGTCAGCATTATGTAACTCCTAATGCTGCTCTTTTTCCCCCCAGTATAGTCTCATTCACATCCTGTCTTCTTTACTCTCCTCTTGGTCACTTGCATCATGTTTATTATGCTCATGTAAGAAAGCTGGCTTTATTTTCTTACCCTGTGACCAGATTCTGTTCCCTGCTGTTTGCATAGAAGGCGTTGATGCCTGACTGCAGGCTGACCTACATTGGCCTAACATGAGTCACAGTCGAGACTGGAGGGATACTGTTAGCTCTCTTTCACTCTCGTTCTCTTACTTGCTCCCTCTGTGTGTCTGCACTCCTTGTGCCCTTCACTCCGGGTTAATAGTTCATGCCAGAAAATGTATACAGTGGACTATATTATACCGTACTGCTATATATATATATATATATATATATATATATATATATACTGCTCATAAAGGGAACAAAAAAATAAGACATCCTACATCTGAATGAATGAAAAATAGTTGTTTAGTAGTACTGACAACAAAATCGCACATCATCAATGGAAATCAAATTTATTAACCCATGGAGGTCTGGCTTTGGAGTCTTACTCAAAATTAAACTGGAAAAACACCACAGACTGATTCAACTTTGATGTAATGTCCTTAAAAAGTCAAAATGAGGCTCAGTAGTGTGTGTGGCCTCTACGTGCCTGTTTGACCTCCCTACAATGCCTGGGCATGCTCCTGATGAGGTGGCAGATTGTCTCCTGACTGAAGCACCTGCCAACTCCTGGACAGTCTGTGGTGCAACGTGGTGTTGGTGGATGGAGCGAGACATGATGTCCCAGATGTGCTCAATTGGATTCAGGTTCCCCACTAGAACTAGTTTTACCACTAGAGTGAAAGCACCGCCAGCATTCAAAAGTGACCAAAACATCAGCCAGAATGAAGATGTTCCTGCTATTTACTGACAATGTGTTAAAGTACAATAGAACTCATGTTACCTAAGGTTATATATAAAATCACTGTGTTGGACGCAAGGTCATTATTTTTGGTGCTGGAGGGCCAGATTTCCATGACTTTTCTCATCTCCTTTAATAATTAGCAGACTTGGCGTGTTGTAGCAGAGAAATAATCAGACTGTGCTAGACTGGTCCTTCTTAACCTCTGGTGTTTACTGCTTGGCCACTCTCAGACTTCAAAGTCTTTCTCTTTACCATCTAATGTCACCCTCTTCCTCTCTCCTCCTCTTCACCCCATCCGATGCTTTTCTCTCTCCAGGATTACGTTGGAGAAACCCCCATCCACAAGGCAGCCCGTGCTGGTAGCATTGAGTGCATTAACACTCTCCTGATGCAAGGGGCAAAAGCTGAGTAAGTCCAAGCTCATAGCTGCTCACCGGTCCTTCTAACTGCATCTCTACCCTCAGCATCCCTGAAAAACCTGCTCTGGCACTTTTTTTTTCAAGAAGGACTGCCATCAAAAATCCCAATGAGCTGTTGACACTAGATGAACTTAGGTACCACAAAATCATTTTAATTATCATATTTTATCCAAGTCTCTGATTTAGTACTCTTTTGTTTTTTCAGTGTATCCAGGGCCATTTAAAATCTACAGTGGTTGATCTTTTATGAGTTGTATCTACCTGCTGATATAACATGCATCAGCAGCAATATGGCTTCCATTAAAGGAATAGGTTGGCAAAAAATTCTTAGTTTATTTTCACCCCCAAATACCCCAATTGTACCTGATCAGACATGACTGGAGTTAGTTTCACCCACAGTGTTCCTGTAAATACATCCTAATAATTTCTCAAGCTGCATCTGGCTCTTCAAGGTTTTGTCACTGTGGTGCATTACTTACTTAAAAATTAATTTTAAAGACATTTTTGCAGGAACAATTTGGGTGCCTAATGACTAGTGTTTATTAGGTGCATTGAACTCATATTTCCTATGCAAAACTGAACAAGCAAAACATTACCCCAGTAAAATTGTGTAAATTGTGATTTGTTAGACAATTTCTTAAAATATGATTAATTTGTATAATTAATTATTAATTTAATTTACTCATTACCAAAACTGTTTCTACTAAATTACTTAAATTATTAATATAATTGATAAATTTACCATTCACAGATATCCTTCTACATAAGACTTATTGAGTTTATAGACCTAACATGGTAAGACTTTGCCATCCTTTTTTGCTCTTAATAAAACGAGAAAAGAAACTCCAGCCCAGTTAACATCTGTGTGTATCTGACTACATCTGTCTGAACAAATGGTGCACTCAAGTACATTCTACAAAAAAAACGTAGAATTAGCATTAGCATAAGGGCAATTTGCATGAAAAGACATTTGCTCTTTTGCAGTACACAATAATTACTCCAAAATCGTCAGTATGAAGCAGTAGGAAAGTTCATACTGAACTTGCCGTTAAGACTGATGCCTACGAGTTCAGCTGCTGCTCTGGTAACAAGTTCTCTTGAACATGCAGAATTGGAAATAAAAATCGTACACCCTTGACATAGGGTCAGTGCTGGTAAATAACTTGCAGAGCATTCCTCTAGTGTGGTTTATGAAACAATAGGCTTGTTCCATGAACAGTGAACAGAATAGTTCACTGTTCAGAATAGTTCACAACTTTAAAAAGGCTGGGAAACATTCAGATTGGTGGCTATTAACCATTAAAAAATAATTAACAAAGGGTTTTGTCCTATAGAACTTATTTGTACTCTTCTAATGATGTATCATTTAAAATGTAAAATATTTTGTGACAAATAAAAGGTAATAGCGTATTATATACTCTTAAATGATTTTCCTCTCATCATGACAAAACTAAATTATTGTTTAAAATAGTCGCATATAAACACTGGTGAAAATCAGACGGACTGTTCTTAATGTAGTGTTTTCATGATGTGACAATTGTCACTATTTAGGCTACAGTAGTTTGTCTCGTCCCATTTGCCCTGAAGATCTATAGAGTGTTTCAGCTAGAATGAGAAACAGTACAGGTGTAATCAGCTGAAGTTACTTACTTATATCGGCTGTAAAGCAACAATAGTAACAAATGGCTTGTTTAACTGTAAGGGATGAAGAGTGATTGGATATTGTTCTTGTAAGAATGAAATATAAGTGTTCGTGGTGTACAAAATGACAAATATCCATCATGGTTATACATACATAGTTTAAAAATGTCAATTTTATTACATTATCTATGGAATAAAAAATGGACAAAACCCCAACTTTAATTCTGAATGATGTGAAAAATAAAGAAGAGTTCTATTAGAGTTTAAAGTATGTCAGTAAAATGTAAAAATGCTCCATCTTTCACACTCGTTTTTGATGGGAGTCCTTCTTGAAAATCTGTCCAGTTGTGAAAGAATTATTGTCTTATGCTAAATGTCATGTAATATCTGAATTGGGTCTTTTTATATATCATTTTTACACCGAGTGTTCCAGTTTGTCATCAGGTGCTGAGGTAATGTTCTTTTTTTGTTTTTCTTTCAATTTAAGTTATTTTTATGACCAGGCTGCACATTTCCTCATTGCTTCAAAGCACAGGTCAGTCACTGATGTTCTAGACTGATGGCTCTTTTCTGTTGTTGATGGATGGAAAATGGGTGGGACATGAGTATCATTATAAGTGTTTATAGCAATTAATCTCATTGAAAAACTGAAACATATATAGTACTTTTTATGCTGTATCACATTGCTGTTAAGTCATAATTATTAACACAAAAAACTGGACACAGCTGTATTATACTGACCAGAAGCATTACTGATTCAGTAAATGATCAGTAGATGCATTGAACATTCAAAGTTAAATTCATCACTTTCTTCATCATTCTCTTTTAAGTTTGTAGCTCTGTGCTGGAGCTCTGAGCATTAGGCTGGTAGTGAAGAACTGGGTAGGATTACCTGTCCTGCTGATCAGTGTTTCCTACAGGTATTCCAATTGAATATGTAATAGGGAGAGTTTCTTGCAGAACCGGCTGGATTATTAACATACACTGCACTTCATGTCATTGCTATGTTGCAACGAGGCACCAATTATATGATTAGAAACAGACAGTGTTCCTTGCTCATGTTTTAGGCCACTTTACATAGTTCAGATGTTCACACCCTATTACCTGGTGGAACCTGTAATATGTATGTGGTCAGGAATCCAATTAAACCTTTTGGGGTCGACTTTCAGAACCAAGCCTAGTGTTGGACTAAATTGTAGCACAAATGAAGGATTTTTTTGTCACGGCTTGGGCTTAATCTGGAGTAGCTTTCTGGCCCATGAGGTTTTCTTGGATAAATTGAGTTGTGTCCTGGTTGCTCATTCTGAAGGTTAATGCTATAGATGTGATCTCACCCTTTCATCTTTCCCAACAATCAGAAATGACTTTTTTTTAACAGAACCACTTCAGTGAAGCTATTAGATGCTAATTGGGTAATGTCTGCTATTTCACAGAAGCACCTTCATGCAAAATGACCTAAATTAGTGGTGCAGTTGCTGTACTTTGAATTGCTTTTTACCTAGTGTAAAATCTAATTAAAAAAATGACTCATTTGGTACACGTGCAAATTCCCTTGTAATATGGAGTCAATAATATTTTAAAGTGAAAATATTTTGTTAATTAGATTACATCGCAACAGCTTAATGCATTAAGGGATTAAATTACATCCTGCTTTAAGTGTGAGTTTAACAAGCTCCCAAACTAATCAATTAAATTCCTTGGTATTTATGGATTTGTATTAATATATTTAGGAGACACTGTATTTTAAACACTATGTAGCCACACATACTCTGAAATAGTAAGTTTTACATATTTGACACAGACACCCCTGTGCATATATTAATGCACTTTCAATGAATAATAATTTAAATTGCTTGCAAGTTAGCACTAGAATGACCAGAGAAGAAAATATAAACCAGAACTGCTATACTTTTAGTCACATGAGCTCTGTTTTAGTGTCATTTGTTAATACTTGATTAATTTTAGCACTCAAATCAGCTGTTAACATTCCTGATTTCAGCATAAATAGTCATCACATATTCATACCAGGTGACCAAATTCTAATTGTGGTAAAAAAGAAAAAAAAAAGCAAAAGTTAAGTCTGCTGTCTTTTAGCTTGGAGTACAAATTGAGCAATTGAGAATACTAGTTGAAGTATTAGTACTAGTATTCTCAAGTGCTCAATTTGTACTCCAAGCTAAAAGACAGCAGACTTAACTTTTGCAATTTGTTTTACCACAATGAAAGTGAGAAATACTGCTGTACTGCAAATGGCCTATTAATGTATCATTTAAAAAGAGTGTCTTCTGTGGAATAGCTGATCCAGATTGTCTTCCATATTCAAAATTCTCTCAACAATCCGATTCTCCAAACAAACACATTTCTGTGGTGTCTCTGAATGTCATCTGTTGGCAATTTTACATTCTTAGAAAAGTCAAAGTTCGCCATTATGGCATTTCCATAATATCTCATTAGGGATAATTTTGATCAGTCATGTGTTTATATAAAGATATGTGAAATCTCTATATTTATATTTAATTAAAGATTTAGCATAAGAGATTAGTTATATATATTAGTGCAGTGTGTAGTCATTTGGACAGTAGGCTGTTAATTGGTTAATGGTTCACCAATTCATGTAAATACCTTTGAATTAAAGCTTGAATTTTGTATTGTAATCACTTTTAATTTCAAATGATAGTGAAAATTTGTTCAAACTAAAAAAATTGGTGCCAAAATGAATAGATTTTAGAATGAGACAGACTATAGTGCCAACCCATTACGATGTCTTCTATTCATGTGGAACAATATATGGCATTTAGACTCACTGACAGTGTGTTTGTGAGATTATACTTCAGGAATTTTTTTAATTACCCCACAACCATGTTTTTGCAATGATGAAATGTGCATGTTGTAGTCACTTAAATAGGATTTGTTGAAATTTGTTTGTTATTGCTGTATGACTGTATATTTTTCAAGGTCTTGTTAGTACTAATAGTGTTGAAACAAGTTAAGGCAGATGTGAAGATTGTTGTAAGTATGCTTTTTCCCTTGATAGGTGTAGTATTTCAAAAACGCAAGTTAGGGAGTATGAGATGTCTAGAAATTTAGAGTACAGGGTTGGAGATGGAGGAATGATGGGTCCCTTTTCTTTAAAGATAGGAATTCTTAATACATAAAACATTTAAGTAAGTATATAATGGCTAAAATATTCATAGAAAGTGTGCATTTATCACTTGAAAAAAATGGTTTAATCACTCGGTTTAATAAATTCTCAAACCAAATGTGATATCCTCTTAAATATTTACAATCCTTACCTATAAAATATAATCTAGTGATCTAAGCGTACAAGCCAGCCCTCGCATAACAATGGTTTTACAGTTATTTCTTTCTCATGAAATGTAGTAATTTCAACCTGAATTTGTGTTTTCCCCAAAACCCAAACTAAATAGAGCAGTTCAAACATTTTTAAAGACATGTCTATGTATTTTCTGCATCTATGTGTACGTCAATATTAAAAATAAAAAAAAATTACTTTTGCTTATTCTCTTAAAGGCCCCGTGTTTGCCTAATGCTTTCACTGGCTGTTGTCTTTTAAAGGTGGGCAACGTTAATGCTGTGTTGACATGCATGGTGACAGACAGTCATCTTAAGCTATTCTGAATGTGGTGGAAATTAATATTTTTTGGGAAGCATTTGGTTACATTTACAAGACACATAAATGAGTTATTAGTGTCACATAGGTAACCCTAAAAATTTTTCTACACTTTTAAAATATCTCTTATAAAGGCCCACATTTTCCAAAATAAATGTAAAATTAAGCTCAATGTGAACACTTTTACAATTTAATCACTTATACAATACCATCTTTTATACACATTTTAAAATGAGCTGTACACAGCACAACTGGATATTTGGTCTGATGTTCTTGCAAAAGATTTACTGTCCACTCCACTTCGCCTGTACTTTCTTGTTCATCTGGAATGAAGAAGCGTAAAAAAATCTATTGGAATTTTGTTACTTGATGCTTTCAATTCTGGAGAAAAACTGACATTTGTACAAACAATCTGTCTTTCTTGTTCATTCAAGAACTGACACAATTTGCAGCCCTATTTGGCGGTGAAGCAGAAATTCTGCGTCTTTGTGGAGACCCCTTTCGGTTGCTCTAAATCGCAGTGTTTGTAAATCTCCCTTATCAAACTTGCAGTTAACATGCAGCTCCACTCATCTGCAAAGCTCTGAACAAACTTTGAGGAAGATGAGTCTCTTGATTTCATCCATATTCATCGTGAGAAGAAACGATCTACCTTACTTCAAGCAAAATACCTTTCTTCCAACGAAAGTCATCTCAGAAGATGCTTCATTTTCTCCTCTATTCATGCTCTTTTCCACAAATGTTCTTGTCACGTTTTCTGAACCAATCAACAAGAAATCTTTTTTCTTTTCTTTTTTCCTCCTTCCCTTCTTTACCGAATTTTGATTTATGATTATTTGTTTCATTTTGATTTTCTGATGATTTTTTTTAATTATTTGTTTTTTTCTCTGCTTCTTATAGAAGATGTGTGTTTTTCTGGGACTTCACACTCAATGAGTTTCAGAGCTGTGTGCAGCACAATGCCATTTTTTATAACGTGTGACCTTGCCATACTGGAAGGCATGGTTGGAAGATGAAGAGTATATGAAGAGAACCTTCATTTCTTTGGTGCATATTTGAAAAATGAACAGGACCAAGACTGTCTACTACAAGTGTCTATATAAAACAAAATATTCTTGCCACATTTTCAGGGTTCTCTCATTGGTTCTAGGTACATGAGTCAAATCAACACATTAAATCTTGACACATTGCGATATTATGTTATGTTGTTATATTTTTAAACTTTTATAAAGGAGACGTTCCAGATCAAATATCCAGTTACATCTACTAAAATGCCACCAAATACTTTAAATTTTAATGCAAATTTTAAGTATAAATGTTATGTATACAAACCATACCTAATGAGCAAATAAGTTAAAAAAAAAAAAAAAATTATAATAATAAAAGAAAAAAAGGATATATATAAGTTTCTTAAAGATATTTTCATGATTATTTTATTTTCAAGGGCCATTAATCCTCCATATAAAAGTTAGCAGTTTGGGAGGGGTTGATTTAGGAAAGTCTAAGGTAAAGGACAGGGTAAGATGACTGTGCATTACTGCATCTGTACTTTGCTTTAACTCGTATTTAACCTGTCTTCCTTCTTTGTGCTGAGACGTTTTGCTAAGAGGTTCATTGTTTTGTTTAGAAAAATGTCATCTGCAGAGTTCATTTTAGAGTATGTTGTTTTATTAATCATGTCACCTTTATCCTTATGAAAGTGACACAGAAAACCCTGCAGATTCAACTAATTTCATTTTGTTAATTGTTGCCACAAACTTTTTTAGAGAAAATCTACACGTCTCAATGTTTTTGCAACCATTGAATTCGAAATGACTTGACTTTTTCAAGTAATCCTAGAAAAGGGGGAGAGCATTCCAAATAGACACTGCTGACTCACTCCAAGTTCCCTCAACGAAACTGCACTGTTGTGGCATTAGGAGTGTTCTCACTATCGCTCCCTTCAGTATCTACACACTGGCAAACTGTTGAGGTATTTCTTGCGGTGATTGGTTTTACTGATAGGAAGTTTTGTACATAAAGAAATTTCAAAAAGAAGGCTTTTGAATATAGATGTAGACTTATTTATTTGATTGTTTTTGTTTGTTCTTAGATCTGCATGCTTTGCTAAATTATGCCCTTAAATCAGGACTTTTGTGTTTAATTTTGTTTCTTTGTAAACTAACCATAAGACTTTTATGTTTAGAACAGGTCTAATCAGTTCCCTTTTGTCACGTGCAGAATAAGCATGGGTTAAAACATGACGTTTAGAAGGTTATGTATTAGGCAGAGATTTAAAAAAAGATGGCAGGGAGTTTGTGTGCCCAGAATAGTGAAGCAAAGCATATCGGGAGGAAAAAAGACAAAAAAATGAATGCATCCACCTAAACAATGTCCAGACTGAACTAATTGGCTTAAGTGAATAATCAATGAACATAAAATTAATACTGATGGCATTTGGCATCAGTGGCACACTTGGAGCTTTGTGGGTCTCTCGTAAAACCGTCCTGTAGTAGACTAAAATAGTTTTTATGTGTTTTTATAATATATGATAAAGCTACACCATGTATGTACAGTGATTTCTACACATCCGGCCTTTCAAAATGGCCACTGAGCATCAGTGTAGTCTTCAAGAATCTAAGAACATCCCTCATAAATTTTAAATTGTGGTCTGTATTATGTATATAGATAATCTTGAGATTGTTTTTAAACACAAACTGAGCTGTAGAAATTAATGCAAATTTTTTATTTAAAAAATAAATTGATAATAGCATTATAAATGTTTTTGTATGTATATAATTCAAAGACTGAGCAGTATAAACTGCAGTAATGCATTTTACAACAGAAACACTGAATAGATCTACACACTATGGAGTAATTATTTGCCTTCTATTGAAAATGAAGTGAAAGTCATTGTGAAAACACCACAGTGCAGCACAACAAAATGTGTCCTCTGCATTTAACCCATCACAATTGGAGCAGCGGGCAGCTATTAACAGTGACCTTGCTCAAGGTGCCCAGACTGGGACTTGAACCTGCCAAAGTCCTAACCACTAGGCCACTACTGCCCCTAGTGGTTGAGCCTATGAAAGTTTGTCAAATAAAGTACATAATCAGAAACAGAATAGAAATTGGTAAGGCAAGTCCATACTGAAGACATGATTGCTTTTATGTTGTAGGCTAAAGACTGAAATTTTAATGTTTATAAAAGAATTGCACAACACTACTATATAAATATTTCACAATAAAGAAGGTCTTAAGATGAGATTTAAAGGGCAAAATGATTATGCCAGAAAATAATTTTAAATACGGAAAAAAAACATAAGCAATTTGTTCAGTTTAATCTGATTTATGCAGACCAAATAATTAAATACTACTTGCATAAGATGATGTTTCTTCAACACATTAGTAGTGAAATTTGTTCACTGAAATAAGCTCAGTTCAGTGTTGGAATTAAAGATGTTGAAAATAATACTGTATGCTTACATACTCCTTTAAAAGAAACTGAAATCATCTCTTTTAAAAGGTGCCAGAAATGTGATGCTTATTAATTAACATTGAGGATGGGCTGTGTGCCAAACAAAAGAACATGGCAACTATTTTATACATATGCATGTGCAAGATGATCCTCTGTCATCATCTTGAATGACTAAGCTACATTTCTTTTTACATTTTTAGAAACTTATACTAAAGGTTGATGTGCACAAGTCGAGGGTTCCTAGTCTTGTCCTCCAATGTCTGGTGTAGCTGCAGGTTTTTGTTCAAACAATAAAAACAATAGTTATTTAAAAACTGAGAATCTGCTTAAACAAATGTTGATTGGAACAAAAACCTACAGCCACACTGGCTCTTTTAAGATTCAATGCTCAGGCATAAACAACAAATTAACCTTATTTATTAAAACAATACTTCAGCAATACATGCCAGTGTTAACCATGATATTTGAATTGGCGTGTTGACTTTTAATCATTGTTCGCAACAATATTTCTCTTCCTTTTAAATTAAAATCACAACTTAAAAATACTGTTTGATCTACATAATAATGTGTATAAAATCAGGGAATCTCAAAATATCTCACTAAATGTAGGACAAGGCTGGAAACCTTCAAGTCCTCAGAAGGCCCTGTATAAGAAACCGTCATGCTACAATGATCAATATAACTACAAAGACTTCGGAAGACTGCTGTCAGTTAAGCCTGATTATACATCAAGTGCAACTTAAAACTTCTACACAGAGAGAGAGACAGAACTTCTGCTTTTTTTAACTTATAAAAATAAGTATTATAGATCTGAGCTCATCTTAGATGAACCAGAAAATAGTTAAATTGTCCTGTGGTCAGACAAGTCTATTTTCAGCTTATTTTTAAAGAAAAATGGGCTTTGAGATCTCTGTGCCAAAGATGAACCTGACCATCCAGACTATTATCGATTGGCAAAAGCCAACATCAGTCATGTCATGTTATCAGTCATCATTGCCCACAGCATTGGTATGAATGTCTCATTGACATGGAGGCAAGACAACACCAGCTCTCATTATCTATGGGTTGGACACATCTTGCACTTTCAGGCAATAACAAATGTTGATTTTAAAAAGTCTGTTAAACTTATTAGTGTCTATTTTTGTTTGCACATATTCTATGGTTCCTCATTTAATGTCAGATTCCTTGCATCTAAGAGTTTGTTTTCAATTTGAGACCCACCTCCTTGCTGATTGCCAAAAATTCAAAAACTGGTTCATAAATACAACTCTCCTCTTGGTTGCAGAACTGTTTGGAAGCATTCGTTTTTGTTTGCTTTTTTATTATTGTTGTTATTCAGATTTTGGGTAGGAATTGAGGGGGAAGGTATGTTCAAATGAACTTGAATTTTCCTTTTATTCAACATAACACTTTGTTTTTTATATTTAATTTGGAAATGCATTTATGTATATGGATGAATGAATGTGGTATTCTGATTTAGCAAGTGAGATGTTTTATTATTGTTTAAGGTGAAGTGTGTTTTCATAAAGAATTCATGAATGAACAAACTTTTTCCAGTCCAAGTCTGATGAATGTCATTGACTAGTTTTGCATTACAGATTATTGCGTAAAGAAATGAGTATAAAACATGTTTAATATTGTAAATAAATTGAGAAACTCAATGTAGGTCAATGTTCCATTAAACGTTATTAGTATTGTTATTTACTTTGACATAGAAATGGAAAAGACTTTGACATGGACTCGGCCCATATGTGCAATGTTGCGATACCACCTTCTCTAATCAACATACCAAAGTCCTGACACACAGGCGTCATAACCACAGTCTCTCACAATAGATCAGTTGTTTCTCTCTCAGAAAGTGACTGATCACAGAATCCAGTGAAGCCAAGTCACAGAAAAGCGAATCCTACGCTGTTCTCTGCCATTCAGAATGGAAACATTCAGCATTTCTTGCCCAAGTAGTTCTACTTTCAGTCTTGTCATAAACCCCCTTTGAGGGAATTGAGATTTTCAGATTAAGGGCTCATCTAGAATCAGTTTGCCTTTAACGGTTGTTTGGACAATGGAGCTAATGCTACATAAGTATTTTAGATCTGAGAGCTTGTCTGAGCTCTGGATCTTCATTTAGAATTTATTCCAAACACAAAGGTGAGCGAGCAGTGCCAAAAAATGGAGATGCCTAATTAAAATTATTACAATTTGCCAAATTAAAGGTTTTAACATTTTAAAAGTCTACTTTTTTGTGCTGGCACAGTCTTAACTGCGTAAGTGCAAGCTGTTAATCTGTGATGCACTACTTGTGTTGACATTTTTGCTTTTGGTTGCATTTAGTATGGGGATGGGGCAATAACCAGCATCTTGGGGTAAGTGCATAAACTGTAGTTTTATCCTTGCCTTACAGTTTGTTCATCCATGTATTCTTATTTTAATGACTGCAACAGAATATGACACTGTCTTGATGCACCAGCCTGAAACATGTATGTTCTCGTGTTTCTTTTTGTAGATAATGTGCATTGCACATTTGTTCCTTGATCGCTGATGATTTGTAAAGTCATTCTGACCTGCTCCACTTTTCCTACTTTACATCAAATGAAAGATCTACAAGGAGCATCATGGATCATCTTAACTAAAGGGTCATTCTGTTGTTCTTTCACCGTTCCTTTAGAAGACTGGAGACTTATTTTAATCGGGGATTTTTTTTGGCACTTTCAGCACTATACTGTCCAACTACTGACATTGATTCAAGAGCTGAAGCACACGCCTCCATCTTGAAATTCTCCCATACGGTTCCTTTCTTTATTGCATTCACAATCCGAGCTAATTCCAGCTCCTCAGTAAATCAATGAGTATTTTACAAATGGTCCTTTGCTAGTAGTTCTATCTGTGCTTCCCACTTGAATCCTGCATGTTTTTCAGGAAGTACTGAATGCAGCTGTCTGATTTCAGCTTGATCGTTTTAGTATCTTGCTTGGGCCATATTGCTTTATTGGACTATTATGGAAAAATTCAACTGCCATAACATTTTCTGTCTTTCATGTATGTTTCTTCTTCAGCAATGAAAGATTTATTATATACATTTTCAGCTTTTTATCAGTCAAATATCTATGCACATGGGGTTCATTTCTGAGGCGCCTACCCTTTTGTATCAACTTTAATTTCAGACTGTGTGGACATGGACTAGATTTCTGGTCTAATTTTAGTAGCTTTACTGTCATTTAGTTCAATGCAGTTACAGTTGAGTTCGAGGTGGTTTCTTAAGGATCTTTCACATAACTTCGTCTTATCCGTCAGCATTCATCTGTCCTTTTTTGTATTCAGCTTCTTTCATGCTGAGTCATATCTGCTTTCAGGCTGCTTGAGTGCATGTGTTCAAGTTCTCATTCTGTTGCAGTATTTTTGGATTAAAAAAATGTTTTCAAATGACTTGTCAGGTTTTGAAAGGCAGAAAGGTTTTTTGTATCTTTGTGTCTTGTGTGTGTGTGTGTGTGTGTGTGTGTGTGTGTGTGTGTGTGTGTGTGTGTGTGTGTGTGTGTGTGTGTGT
>JBBIGC010000002.1:2031323-2049658 GCA_037576955.1 Lepidarchus adonis
TGTGTGTGTGTGTGTGTGTGTGTGTGTGTGTGTGTGTGTGTGTGTGTGTGTGTGTGTGTGTGTGTGAGAGAGAGTGGTTGTGTCACTTTTACAGTAGTTGAAGTGTGCTAACATTCCAATTTTATTGTTGCACAGCTTGAGGAACGGTAGTGGACTGACTGCAGCTGACCTAGCCCATGCCCAGGGCTTCCAAGAGTGTGCCCAACTGTTATCCAACGCGCAGAACCAGCAGCTCAGCCAACTTAATGGCTTTTCCACCAATAATTCAACAGGGGTGCTCAACAGTGACCACCAATTAAGCCATGGGCGGAGCTTACTTAATGGGGCATCCAGTAGAAAGAGATCGCTTGATTGCATTGAATCCAATCATTTTAAAAAGGCCCGGACCAGTGGTATGTTGAGATATTTGAATTAGGAAATTTTTTAATGATTACAAGTGAGCTGTGAAATAAAAAAATGAGCAGTTTATTTTTGTTAATTAATGAAAAATGACACTGATTAATATATTGTTTTTCTTTTAATTCCATATCAAATTTCACAGCTGCGTGTTTGTTTAATTTAAGCACCTGCCATTTAAATTACCCAGCTTCAGCAGCTTTAGTAGAAATTTAAAATGTGCATTACAGTTTGCTTCAGGGTAGATAGTATTCACTGTATAACCACAAATATATTTGCTCCTCTAGAACTTGAGTAATGCATTTATAACATTCACATTATCTGAAGGGAAGAATAAAAGTATATTGGCAGTATACAATATAGCCTAACATGGATGATGTCATAATTTCTAAATCATAACATACATTTCTAGATAAAACCCCAGTGTTAAATTTGCTAACAAGAGTACCCTCCAAGTCAATTCGTTTGCACTGTTGGATTTGCCTTTAGATTCTTAAAAATCCAAAGTGTAAATGGTTCTGTTTGGAAAGTTATTTCATGTGTGTAGAACCTTGGAATTAGTTGGTGGGTCTTTCAGAAGGGTTCTTCACACTCATATCAATAATCAAAAAGGTTCTTTAGTGAAGTGCAAACAGTTCCTCTAGCTCTTGAGAACCCTTTCGGGTATGTTTCAAGTACAGTTCCAATCAAAAGTTTAAAACCACTTGACAAATGGCAAAAAATCATGTTGCATGCTTGGATCTTAACAAGGTAGAGCTTCAACAAGCTACAGGAAGAAATGGGAGTGAGAGAAAACATTTTTAAGCAGCAGTTAATTAACAAAGCTTAAACTGAAATAGGTTGTTTTACAGCTGGTCAAAATCTTAGGACCAAATGCCTTTAAAAGGTCGAATCTGAGCAAAAATGTGGATTAATTCTGTCAGGTTCACACTGTCATGCTGTTCTGATGGCAAAGGCAAAAAAACATTTCCCTTTTAGAATGTGGTCGGGTTGTTGAACTGCATAAGCAGGTTTCTCTCGGCGCCATTGCTGCTGAGCTGGAACACAGTAATACACTCCTTTAAGAAATTCCAAATGATCCTGAGATGTTATGGAACAAAATGTCAAGTGGAAAATTTCACCAGCACTGAGCTGGAGGATCCAATTTGCTACTCTATCTAGACACTGGATCCTCGACCCAAATTATGGCCGTTGCTGGTGCCAACTGCAGCCCCATGACCATCAGACGGCATCTGAGACAAACATGGGGCACTGAAAGGTGGAATACATTTTTACATTGATGGTCCTGATGGTTTCCAACGTTACTGCCATGACAAGCAGTTCCCACCTGAGATGTTTTCTACGCACCACAGTGGAGGGGACGTCATAATGGTCTGGGTGCTTTTTCCTTCAGTGCAACAATGGAGCTTCAGGAGGTGCAGGGGCGTCGATCGGCCGCTGGCGATGTCCAAATGTTGCAGAGAACATCCCTCATGACTGAGGATCCTCGTCTGTGTGGTAACAATTGGATTTTTTTTAACAGGAAAACACTACAGTACACAATGGCCGCAGGACAAGACACTTCTTCCAGGAGAATAACATCACTCTTTTGGATCATCCTGCGTGTTCCCCTGATCCAAATCCAATTGAGAACTGTTGGGGATGGATTACAAGGGAAGTTTACAAAAATGGACAACAGACAGTGCTACTGTTCCAGACAGTAGATGCCCTTTGTGCGCCGTCTTCACCACTAGGAGAAATGTTCCCACTCACCTCATGGAAACGCATCAAGCATGAAGTGATCAGCAATAACGGTGGAGCTACTCATTATTGAGTTCATGTTAGGAACTTTGATTTCTGTTTTGGGGGTTTACAGGTTTTTTGGAGGTGTGGTCCTAAACTTTTAGCTGTTATCATTAAATTGCTCTAAAAAGGTAATTCTAGTAGCATGTTGAATCTCTACTTGGAACCTTGCAACATATGAATTTTTGCCATTTGTCAAGTTGTCTTAAACTTTTGATCGGGACTTTATGTAGGCAAAATAGTTCTGTGTTGATGCTACCACAGTTTGAACTGTAGCTGCTGGTTTTCATTCCAACCAAGCAAGAGCTTAGCTCATCTAACCAGTTGCTTGTAATCAGCTAATTAAACAAGTGGAATCAGAGGAGTTTCTGTTTGATTTTAATGAAAACCTGCAGCCACACTGGCTTTTTGTGGATAGGGAAAAAACACGATTTAAATGAGAGCTAGATATTGAGAGAGAGAAAATTATATTGCTTTTCATATAGCAGTATAATTTATTTAAATATATTTAAAATACTGAATGTGTAATATTTGTGTGACTTTAACTATCATTAAAAGTTCTGAATGTATTGTAATTTTAAACTGTTAGCTGTTGATACCCACTTAGGTAGTTTTTGTACTTTAATATCAGTCTGCTAAGGAACTGCATATGATTTTTGGCTAAATCTGGCACATATTGACAATGATACCAAGTAGTGTCTGACCCTGCAAAATAAACCGATAAAATCCCAATTAGATTCACCAATATTTTTAAAACTAGAATTGCTTCTTTGACTGTGTAAACTTTTTAAAATTCTCTACTTTCATGTATGATTACAGATCTGGATGTTCAAATGAAAATGATCAATGGAATGAATGGCTCTGGTGGAGAGGACCTGATGGAGACCCTGCACATGGAGTTCAGGCCAACAGGTGGGAACAGATCCTTAAACGGGTCGTTTCCTTTGGGCTCCACTGCCAGATTAGCGGAGCAGGAGCAAGACTCCAGAATGGAGGGCTCCTCCTCTCCAGCCCCAAAGGAGCTGGAGATCTTCACTGTGGCTTCCATGCAAATTCCATGTCGTTGCACTAATTCCTACGCCTACCTGTAGTGGCCTTTGCTGCAGTTGTGTGCAAGAGGTTGAGACAGTTAATGTAAATAACTAAAATTTGTTTGTTTTTTTCATGATATACCGTCCTTTTTTAACCGTATATGTTTGCAGCTTTAGATAAACTCACACATGCAGAAATGTAAACTTCTGAGGGTTTTGCCTTACTGTTCCCTTGTCTGAAAATTAAAAAGAGAGAAGATTGATGGAATCAGAATTTCTTTCGCACAGAGAGATCCATTCCCACTTTATACAATGGTGTATTTTTGTTTTGCACAATAAGTTCCCTAAATTAGTGTGTACTTTTGATTGTAATACCTGGAAAAATAAGCATTTAATGATTAAATCTGTTCGTAAGGGTTGTTGCTTCCTGTTTCAATACCATTACCAATTATTTTGTTTGTATTCTGACTGGAGCATTGCTCTGCCTTGTTGCCTGATCTGGTTGACCTTGCTCTTCGATAAACTGAGAGTGGAGTCTGTGTTCCTTGCCTTGAAAGACAAAGGCAACTGTTCATTCCAAACCTAGAAGTTGGCAGTGTAACGGCGCAAATCCTTTATGAACTGTGATTTGTTTCATTATTGTTTTCTTTGCTTGACCATTAATTATGCCAAAGCATATCTGTACTCTAATGTATGAGATGTATGTATGAAATTCTTTGTAGCTTTTCTATGTGTGTTTATAGTAACTGCCAGGTGCTGTTTAATCTAAGGCCCGTTTTCCTAAAGCTTCTCATGGTAGTAGTGCTGGGGGATAGCTGTGGCCTAAAAAATGTAGGAGTGAATGAACAGGGCCTTTGACCTCCAACCTCCAACACCTGCCCATTGTTCCAGGTGTGTGCATGAGTGCACTGACGCCTCTCAGTGTTTATTATAGGATTAGTACAGTAGATCATCATAAACGTTTGTTCCTTAATGGTCACTATTACACTGAGAAGCTTGATGATTACAGGCTCCATTTTATTTTTGACAAGTTATCAGTTTGAGTCTACTTGTAGCTACGTTTCTGTGGGAGCAGTGGAAGTTTTTTGTATTTGTTTGAGTCTTTATACAAGGGAAAGTTTGAATTTGGTGTTTTGCATAGCTTGTATTTTATGGAGTAAAGTATTTGGCTTTATTATGATTTGTTCTGTTAACTTTAATGGTCAGAGAAAAAAATCTGGCACCACATCATTCCATGACGTTTGTTAAAGCCCTTACGTTGCCATAATACTATAATAAAAAAGGATGTAAAGTATGAAAGAGACACAATGTATTTTTTTTCCCTCTTGTATATTATAACACGTGGCACCTTAGCCTTTGACACACAAACTGAAATGGACAAAGTGCTAGTGGGAATTGACAAAGTCAATGGAATAAGGTGCTTGAGGTTGATGCATTTGTAGGGCTGTAAAATGGTGGCTAAAGTGACCCATCACAAGGAAATGCATCCTCTGCATTTAACACCTCTACATGTGGAGCAATGGGCAGCGTAACAAGACAGTAGCTTCCTCAGGGTTCCTCATTGGTACCTAGGTGGGGACTTGAATCTGCAACCCTCTGATGACGAGAGCAAGTTCCTAACCACTAGGTCCTAACAAATGTTTGCTTGGTTGTTCTTACTGGGCATTGCCCTCCAGTGGCAATCATGCAAAAGGTTAATGTTTCTATGGGGAGGATCGAAAGCTTTCCTCATTGCTTTACAAGCTTTATCAGAAAGTAACCAGAAGTCCATGAACATCCTGTTAAGACTGCAACATCTCACACCTTTTCAGAATTAGTCAAGTCTTAACATTGGGGGGAAAAAAGCACCTTTTCATGCACTTGCCTTGAATTCATGCATGGGGTTAATGTTTGCCAAATGTAGGGCAGTGTGCCAAGCTATAACAACATGAATCAGGACTTTGCCCACTGCTACCAAATGCTTCAAATGTGAGTTAGATAAAGTAGGTTTGTCATCTACAGACCAAATATGATGGGCTTTCAACCCGACAGCTTTGTCTGTAGAGAAAATGGAGCCTCCGATTCGATTCAAGCAGGAAATTATTGTGCAAAACAAACCTGTACAGCATGAAATCCACCATCTTTGAATTTCCTGAAGGCTGATTTCTTCTTTCCAACCCTAGGAAGTGCTTTTGGTGTGCCTCACCAGCCTGAGAAAGCACAGAGTGAAAATGGGAGCATGCCCTTTAAGCCAGAAGCTGGGATGATGGGCGACTCTTTGCACGTTGATAATCTTGGCAGTGGTCTTCACTTCAACTGCCATAATGGCTTTAGAGACACGGCTGAGAACGCTGAAGATGCCAGCAGTCAGATAGAGCATCAGAAGTCGGTCAGTGTTGAGGAGCAGTATGATTACATTTTCTTCAGCACCATGCATCTCTTTCATGGGTCTTAAAAACAGACACTAGATTGAGATCACATGCCTTTACTAAAGAGTGCCCTACATTAACATAATGTATATATTCCTTTTTCCAGAACACTGTTCTGCTATAAAACTAATGTGATCCAATAAGCAAGTTCCCTTTCACCCAATAACTGTAGTACTGTAAGGGTCTTGTTAAATGTCTGAAAGACTTGCCTTATGTATAAGGAGATGGTTTGGTCGACCTTCAACTGAAAGTGGCTCCTGTTGGGAATGTTTTTACCAATGAACCAGTGTGATTGAATTGTTCATGTCCTGTAACCTGTATTACGTCGAAATAAAACGATTTACCTGCTCTTTCTCTCTCAAGCTGAAGTTTACAGTGACCCTGCCACTTCCACCACCTACTGATCTGTTGACAGTGAGTTGTATCAGCAGTGACTTCTGGCCTACTTTCTAAAACAAAGGTCTAAGTTCTGGACCTCGGTTCTAGTTTCTGTTCCTGGAATTTGTAGTCACTGGTTTTATTGCACTAGAACATTGCCCAACTCCAGTCCTGGAGATCTACCACCCTGGACAGTTCAGATCCAACACACCTGGCTTTCATATTCCGACACTCCTGAGGGATTAGTTGTGTTTGGTTGGAGTTAGAGCTGAAGTCTGCAGGGTGGTAGCGCTCAAGGAGCAGAGTTGAGCACCCATTCAGTTACTATAACAGTTGAGAAACTGAAGGTCTGAAGACTTTTGCAAGGATTGTTTCTCAACCCTGATAATGAAGGCACATTGTCCTGCACATTTGACATGTGATTTCACTACTTCTAACACACCTGAACCAACTTTTCAGCTGTTTTTACCAACTACAATGTGCAGAGCTACGTTTCTCCAGGACCAGGGTTGGAACGCTTATTTTTTTCATATTTTGTGATAATATCCTTAGCTCCAGTTATTGCAGCATGGCCTTTTTGACTTGAAATTCACTTTACAACTCTAGGCGCTGTTTTTTCCCAGCTTCAGGACTATTACAATCTGAACACTGGATTCAGTTCCAGGAATGCTTGGTGTGGGCAGTAGTGGCCTAGTGGGACCTTGCCCTTGCAAATGAAAGGTTGCACCACTGAGGTACCGTTCCTCTGCTCCTCGACACTGTAGACAGCCGTCTGCTGCTCCACGTGTGACAGATTAAATGCAGAGGTCACATTTAGTTTTGACTTGTGTGTAGGTGTGATAATAATAAAAGCAAATGTAGCACAACTAAACACACATGCTCACAAACATGAATAATTTTTTTCTGATGTGTTAATTAATACAAATAGAATTTTTATGTTCATACTGATTTCTTACTAGTGAAATATTTCAAAAAATAGCACTAAATGAATATGAATCTGTTCGGTTTGCACTAATTAGATCAAGTCAAATGTCATACAATGCAAATGTATATATTATTATTTAAGCATCAATTTAAACTTTTAGGTTTATTTTTAAACTGAACAGGTACAATTTTACACATTTAGTATTCAACAGTGATAACTATTGAGCTCGTAAATGTCAGTCCTCAGAGTTAGACCTAAAATCTAACACCAACAGCAGAGCTGATCCTGACCAAATAAATGAGATTGACATTTTCTAGCTGTCTTAGATAAATGCTAAACTGCCTAAACCACTCAGAACAGGTGTAAAATTAACTCTACAACATTTCTTAGCCTCGGGTCACATCCACTACCTGCCAACTGTTACAGACCCTCTGTGCTCCTGCATGACCCTCTCTTTTCATTTATTTATTTTTTATTGAAATATATAATACAACAGTACAAGTATTAAAATATACATGCTAGTGAAATGGTGCAAGATACACAGATTACTAATAAAAATAGGTTTTACCACCTTGTATAAATGCTAATAACAAAATAATCTTAAAGAATTAAGATATATGTTTAGGTCAATACAGAATAGATTCATATTTGGTAGAGACCCAGAGAACTTTGCCTTGTGCATGTGAAACTTGCCCATCAGAAGTACAAGATTTAAAATATAATACACTACTGGATTATTATTTTCATATTTTGCGATAATATCCTTTTAACTATTATAATTATTGCAGAATGGCCTTTTTGACTTGAAATACACTTTTCTAGGTCTCCAAAACACAGATGTACATGGGCAATTACAAAACTAATGAGGTTTACAAAACATACATTTCTCATTTATGTCAGTGAACCTAGAGATTTTTATATTACATGGATAAACATAAAGTAAAATATTGAAGTGAAGCCCTTGTCTTTTTTAAATACAGTATTGGAAGGGGCACGACCATGCTTTTCTCCAGTTTATATTGTTTGAATTCCAAAAGAATTTTCCTTTCGGTGTAACCTTATTCTGACTTTGTATTTCTCTCCTTATATGATTATTTGTTCATTTCCGGTTTACCTGCACGATCCTCCACACCGCCGCAAAAGCAACGAAACGTCACTGCTGCGCCTCCAATGCAGACTGTACCAATATCATAATGCGGGGGGGAGTGATTTGTAATGGTCTTATTTTTTCGCTTACATTTCCGTTCATATAGCACAAATTTGACATTAACAAACATGGTACAGACCATGTTAAAAAGTAAAATACATACACAATAAAATACACACCCAAATTTCCTTGAAACGTTACACTCTTCGTCCTCCCCTTTGTATGTGACATGGTACCGCCTGTGATCGCTTGGTGAAATTGTGCTGTCGCTAGCTGGAGTTTACCAAACGTTTCGGAGAACAATACAGCACGAATATCGATTTGTCAACCTCGACAGCGATTTAATAATGTCAACACCCGCTAGAAGACGACTTATGAGAGATTTCAAGAGGTTAGTAGCGTTATTTGAACGTGTTATTGGCGATATTAGCTGTTAGCCATGTAGCCGGGCTGTAGTTAGCCGGTGTTCTTTTCAGTTCACGTCAACCTATCTCCTCCGATGAACTTGCTTTTGTTAGCTCGATTAACTTGCCGTTATAATTGACAATTCGTGTGGTAGAATAAAGTCATTTCAATGGAAGATTGTTAACGCTACTTTCTTTGTAGCCGCTTGTTTTTCTCCGCTCCACCTAATGCTAAACCACCAACCATCTCGTTTGCTTCCTTCCTCCTTATAAACATACTCCCCATGCTGTTATTATATTTTTCAGTGTTATATTTTAAGACTATATATGGTCATGAACGACACAGACTACAGTCTGTGGACCTTACGGGTCACTGCAGTGGCGTTAGCTGAACTTGAAGCTAGCTAGCTTAGCTTCAAACGGCTGTTTAGTAGCATTAGATTAGCATAAAAACAAGTCTTTCCTTCAGATGTATTTTATGTCTTTCTGGGGATTTGTGGATACGTGACGTGGCTTTAAACCGAAAACCAGGGTTTTTGAGACGCTTTGACGTCTATTTAGACAGAATTTGTGGATTGTTTAGTGATCGGCGGTCTTATTAGCTAATGTAATTTTTACACCACCCCCAGGCTTCAGGAGGACCCCCCAGCTGGTGTCAGCGGTGCCCCATCCGAGAACAACATCATGATCTGGAACGCAGTCATTTTTGGGTATGCGAAGAGACTTCAGCTAATACTTCTGTCGGCCTTATAAAGAGATTGTGAGCCCAAACAATGAATCATATTTAGTGAACAGGCAGATAAACTATTCATTTGTGCTTGTAAGTGAAGTGAATGTTGGTTGTAATATGATATCTAGGTAACCCTGTCTCCCATGTCTACTGGTGGTGTGGCGACACCTATGTGTCCCAAATAAAGTTGGCCTAAATATTTGGCTCCTGCTTATGACTGTATCTTTCTACTTCAAGTAATCGATTCCCATTTTGTGTGTGTTTTTCTAAACAGCCCAGAGGGGACACCTTTTGAAGATGGTGAGTGTGCTGCATGTTCTTGTTCTGATGGAATTTATTCCTGAAATAATTGTTGAGGTAAAATATAACTCATGTGTGTAATCCCCAGGTACATTCAAGCTAACAGTTGAGTTTACAGAGGAATACCCGAACAAGCCCCCAACCGTGCGATTTGTCTCAAAAATGTTTCATCCAAATGGTGAGTGTCCCAGTTTGTTTCTTTGTGGAATTACACACAGGTTAAGAACTGAGCATGTTGCAGAGCGTCTAGTTTCCAGGTCTTGACTTAAGGCCACACTGTTTTAAATCCACTGATCTACTCAGTTGCGGTTTAGCTTTTTGGGTTTCCTCAGAGATAAAGGGAAACTTCAAACTGGTATATCACAGTATATTTTATAATACCAGGCATCAGGTGTGTTGTAATCTTCAGTTCTTATATTTTTAGGCCCTATTAAGAAACCCTTAATAGAAAATTAATGTCATTAGGTTTTAATGTGAAATGTCCCATTCTACAGGAACTTGCCATCTAGTCAGATCTAGGGCTGTAGAAAATAATTGAACTTCAAATCCTTCAAGTTCCTTCTAGATTGTCCATGATCAGGTGTGAAAAAACCTCAGAAAATGTGAATCTGACTACAGCACAATGGGTTTCTTGTCTGGATTATCTTGTTTTCAAAATTGTTGGAAGCCAGAACCACAACTGGTAAACTTGTTGTTCTACTTAGAACTGTTCACAACAAAGGTTGTTGTGTTATATTACAGAAAAGTATTCTAAGAAAGAAATGGTTACAAATATATAGCTTGATTAACATTTTATGATAATTCAGAGAGAAAACTTAGATTTATATATCTTGAGAAAAAAAATATATGCGCTTTATAAGAAAAAAAGTATGCAAAATAACGTTTTGGGTTCCACTATTTTATAATAACACGTAGGGTTAATCTTTTATTATTTTAAAGCTGTCACAAAGTTGGCAAACAAGTTATTGTGACTGTATTGTGTGTTGAATGAATAATCACATACATCTAATTTATATAGTAAAACTTTGGGCTGCTCCCATTGCCACAGCAGATCCTCTGTTTCCATTTCTTCCTTACACATTTGTCTAAATTTTATTTTTGATGTTGTGGGTTTCCTCTGTTTCAGTGATGCTCACAGCAGCTGTTTTAGTGCTCTTGTGGTGAATCAGATTGCTATGTCCTGCTTTATAATAATGGCTGGATTCCCTGTTGATCATTGAAAATATAAAGTAATGTAAAACAGTTTAATAAATTAATCTTTAATTGAATAATCAATTTTAATTGTAGTCATAATAACCCTAGAGTTTTCACTGTGTAGACATTGCAACCCCTGGTTAAAGAAACTAATAACAAATAAGTATTAAGACATTTTATTAGGTGATCTGGTTGGTCATCAACACAATGATGATCAGGTGAAAGTGGTACAATTGTTCTGATCTGTAAATTAACGAGCTTTCTCTCTGTCTCTCTCTTTGTACTCAGTATACGCAGACGGAAGTATTTGTTTGGATATTCTTCAGAATCGTTGGAGTCCAACATATGATGTTTCATCTATCCTGACGTCAATTCAGGTCAGTAAATGGAGAGATGATAAAATACTGAACAAATGAAGGTTGATATCCAATTTGAAATTCGTCTCTGTTATCTAAACTTGATGTTTGGGATTAAGTGGTTAATTTAATGATGATTTGAGACTTTGCTTGGAAATGTAGTTGCTCAGTTTGTGTTTGTACACATTGTGATGAATCTGAATTATATGTGGGCAAAAATGGCAATTGGCATTTTTAATGTTTAAGAGACCTTTAATGTTGATTTAAGACCTCTGAATTTGAAAAATGCAAAAAGTGGTATTGGTCTCCCATTATGATATTTCCTGAATAATCCACAATGCATTTCACATCTAATTAAATAAGCCTGATTATTTTCTATTTGTAATCAAACATTGTGGGTCAGCTGCAATATGCCTTTGCTTGGGGAGACATTGAACAATTACCTGGCGAGCTACTCAGGTCCTCTAGCCAGCGGGGTGGCTAAATAAATTGAGCAGTCAGGCTAAATAAATAGTTAAATAAACCTATATAATGATGTGCTAGTTATCTATTTAGCATAGTGACTATTTATAGTGTCTAACCGGTTTTAGAAATTCATAATCCTGATCTTAACTCTTAGTGGGATATATTGGCTCAAGCTGGGACTTTTCATCAAACCTAAGATTCAGTGCTTGTTCTGGGAGGGCTGAAGCTGGATACTAACTGTGGTTTCAGTACTTTGCCTTGAAGTATGAACAATTAATTAAATGTAATGAAAATGATCAGGCTGCCTAAAAATGCAGCCTGATGCGACAATCATTTAAATTATTTTTTCTTCTCTTTAATCGACACTTAGTACTCTGACTGTCTAAATTTTTGTTTTGACTGTGTTGTTCCTTTGTATTAAAAAGAAAATTGAAATCACATTATGCATATGTTTAGACCACTTGAAATTAGGGTTTAGATGTCTCCCATTTCTCGATCACTGCTGAGATGGTTCTGCATCTATACTGGAGTCCAGCTATGGAAAGTAAATTGATTGGACATGATTTGGAAAGGCGCACACCTTTCAGAGCCAGGGCTGATGCAAAGTTTAGAACTGGGGAAGGCTACAAAATAATTCAGCTACACTAAATGTTTCCAAGAGCACAGTGGCCTCTATAATTTTAAAATGGATAAAGATTGGCATGGCCAGGACTTTTCCAAGATCTGGTTGCCTGGCCAAACTGAGCAATCGAGGTAGAATGACATGGTGATAGCAGTGATCAAGAACCCAATGGTCACTCTGACTGAGCTCTAGTGCTCCTGTTTGGAGATGGGATTAAGTTCCAAGCAGACGACCATAACAGCAGCTCTCCACTGACCTGGTTTATAAGTGGCGTCACCGCGAAGGAACATCATTCTTTGTTCTGATGAAACACTAATTTAAACTGTTTGGCCTCAGTTCTAAATTATATCTGGAGGAAACCAGGCACTACTCATTACCTGACATACAATCCAATACAAGTGAAGCATGGTGGTGGCAGCATTCTGCTGTGGGGGTGTTGTTCAGCAGCATGGACTGGGAGACTGGTCAGGGTTGAGGGTTTCATGGATACAGAGATCTCCTCAATGAAAATGTTTCACAGTGCTCAGGGCCTCAGACTGGGCTGAAGGTTTACCTTCCAATGTGACCCTGACTCAAAGTTTGTAATTGCTGCTAAAAGGGCTTCAACTACATACTAAGGGTCTAAATACTTATGTACATGTGAGGACACCTTTTTCCTTCTTAATAAATGTACAAAATTGTTTTGACTGTAATCATTGGGTACTGGGTATAGCTTAATAAGGAAAAAATAACATATGTACAAAATTGTCGTGTTTTGACTTTAATAATTGAGTACCAAGTATAGCTTAATCAGGAAAAAATTACTTTTTATTAAACGTACAAATTTCTTCATTGTGCTTTGACTATGACGTACTGAGTATAGATTAATAAGGAAAAAATTACTTTTTAATGTACAAAATTGTTGTGTTTTGACTGTAATCATGGGGTACTAAGTATAGCTTAATAAAGAAAATAAAAATAATTGTAGTTTCAGACTGCAACCAAATTGGGGGGAGAAAAAGTGAAGGGGGTCTGAATACTCTTACTTTATTTATTCATTTATTCTCGGTCTCTTCTCGCTTTCTGGTGTTGACCAGAGGATGGGTTCCCCTTTTGAGCCTTGGTTCCTCCTAAGGTTTCTTCCTACAATTTAGGGCGCGTTTCCTCGACTCGGTCTTGTTCATTAGAGACTCCGACCTGGATTGTGTAAAGCTGCTTTGTGACATCAGTTGTTAAGTGCTAAACAAATCAAATTGATTTGTGTTGACTGCAGTTTTCCTGTTGCGTTTGAGGTGTTCCCTTAAGTTAACTCATTTTTTATCTTCCTACAGTCCCTTCTAGATGAACCAAATCCCAACAGCCCTGCAAACAGCCAGGCAGCTCAGCTCTATCAGGAAAATAAACGAGAATACGAGAAACGGGTGTCTGCTATCGTTGAACAGAGCTGGCGAGACAGTTGACTACACACTCCAACTCGACTTCTCATTTATTGTGGTTGCTAGTGGAAGAATATTATCAGTTTGTTTTTAAGTTTTTATGCACTTTACTTACTTTGCAATACAGGATCATGGGTTTTGTTTGCTTTGACGTTTCTTTATGCATGACTAATCTGTCACGAATGTTTCAAACATTACAATCTGAATGGCTTCAACATTTTTAATGACTACAGTATCTGGCCTGTTTTCTTCTTAGGAAACTTTCTAAGTAGCACAGCTGTTGAATTCATGAACAGAATGTGTCACATCACTCTGGCATAAACTGATGTTTTTTATCCACACATTGCCTTTTGCAGAAAAAAATATGGATTATACATCAAGCTGGTGGACATCTTTCTAAACCTGAAAGGTAAACGTTGCTCTAAAGTGAAAAGCTGACTTTAAGAACCAGAAGGGTGAAACCTTGTGAGCAGTTTGAGTAGTGTAGTGTATTCCATTCTCTTTCTGAAATAACACTTTATTTTACCATCAGTCTTTGGGGCCAATCCCTTCACAAGCGATCAGGATAAACTTTTTTTTTTTCTTCTGCCAACCCAACTTTGGTGTTGTATGCTGTTACATGCATGGATGCCTGAGTGTGTGCACACAGTAAGCCTACTAATCTTGTATATAAAGATACACAGCTGAATATATGTACAGATTTTGCACTGGTTGTCAGTTATTTTCCAGCACTTGTAAATAATGAAAATAAAAAGCGAAATTATCCTGAAGACTTAAAATGCTGTTTCTTCCCTCCCCACTGGTATATAAAAATAAACTTTCCTTATTAGCTAAAGCTGTAGTAGTATCTGTAGGTTCTTCAGTACAATTCTCAGCATGTAAAGCAACATTTGTCACAAATGAGTGAAAACTATAGCAAACGGTAACATTTCTGGAACAATGCACCAATTTCCTATCCTACCTCGCATTAGTCAGAGGATACAATGCAGTTGTTGCCAAAATGGAAACTGTGCACAAGCACTTCGGCTACAGCACCTGAAAAACATTTCAGAATGCCATTTCAAGTAAACTGGTCCACATGCACAGCTGGAATAACTACAACACAATGCATGAAGCAACTTTTATTTTGGCACTAATAACAATGCAAGGTACACATATAGAAATGCTGTATTTCTTATGAACATTTTTGTAAGATCTGTGAACAGAACAGAGGACGTGAAGGCAGTTTGGAAAGAAAGTAATGGCCACTTTGCATAAGGCTTTCAGCAATCCTACAGACCTCATGTAACTCAAACTTTTTTGGCTAATTTGTACTTGAGCAGTCCGTTGCAGTAAACATTTTTAACATTTCCCTGTGGTTAGTAAATACTTAACATGTGAATAACAGAAGCTCTTTTCTAAAAAGAGTGAAATTAATAAAGATTACTGATTAGGTGTTTCAGATCGAGAGCAAGCTAAAAATATTGGATTACTCCCTTAACAAAATACTCACAGCTCAGTAGAGATACAACAGTTCCTGTCGACGTTAAAACGGCTTAATGCTGTGGGTAGAAAACACTGAACAAACGGATCCATTTTGAATGCACTCCAAGTGCACACACTTGTGATGGTATAAAAGTATCAACAGATGATAAAATGGAGATTAAAGACTACCTATTGTATGCCCTCTCCTTTTTGCATCTCTCCAGGGCTTTGTCCATGGTCTTCTCATTCTCTCCTCTGCACTTTGGGCAGTACCACTTTCCCTTGGGCTTATGATGAAGACTGACACATGAAAAGTGAAACCATTCAATTGGGCATTTGTCATTATCACAGCAAATCATCTCTCCATACGAGACCTGCTCACACAAGCAGTAGGTGGGCTCGTTTGGATCGATAGGAATGTCAGCTGGTGATTCCTCTCGGTCTTGCTTGGCTTTTGACCGTTTTTTCTTTTTTGATGACGCTGATGAAGTCTTAAGCCTTTTCTCCTTCGGCGTTCCAGTACCAATGTCTTCACCATGGTCCAAGCTGTAATTGGTGTTATCTCGGTTTTCTGAGCCACTTTTTTGCCTTCGTGAGCGTTTTGCGCCAGACTTATCCACAGATCCCGGCGTCTCCTCTCGCTTTCTGTCTGCACTCGCTTTGGCCAGCGATAGCAATGGAGTGGACAATGGAGTCATAGTTACCGGTGTTACAACAGCAGAAGAAGCGCTGCCCACAGACACAGCACTCTCAGGTGAGCTCTGACAAGCCTGAAAAAGCTCCACCTGCCACTCAAACTGCCGACTGCGGTTTTCCACCAGCTCCACCATCTGGCCTGCGATCTGGATCTTCTCATCTCCGAGCTCCTCAGCACGGATTAGAGAGCGCTGAATGCAGTGCAGGAGACGACGCCTCAGCACTGGGTCTGTTTCTTGCTGGTGCCGCTCATGGGCATCATTCAGCTCTTTCAGGACCTCTGTGAAACCAGCAATTACATACATTTGTGGGGTAAAAAAAAAAGAAAGTATTAAATTAATGTAATTACCACATGCAGGAAAAGTTACAATGCTTGAAACACAACAAAACCACATAAACCAACTTGGTCAAAATATCAGTCAAAATGTTAATCACAGCTTATAATATCATACAGAACTCTTTTATCAGAAGGTAAAAAATGAGACCATATTCACACCATCTAAAATGCAAAAAGAATCTTAAACATATCCACTTGTCTCCTGCATCCATCCAACTGCATCTTCAAATGGGATTAGATTAAAAAAACTTCATAAAATCAGATTTTGCATCTTTCAATCAATTACTGTATGTTTTAAATGCTTTTTTTCCCCCCTCTCTGAAATTACGTTTTTACAATGCTGATCCTGTCCCATGAACCATGATGCTTGAAGCATCATTTACTTTCAATAATCCTTTTTACATATTTTCTCATATTTCTGAAGTTTGACTTCTTAAAAACTTCTTTGTACTTTCTTGCTTTGGTCAAAATATTCACTCTCAGCTGAAGTATTAACTTTGTGTGTGACCCACTTATGTCTAAGCTGAACAATACGCAACACAATGCCCTCCATAATTATTGGATATATTATATAAGATGTGTTAAAAGCCTTAAAATAAATGTCATTTTTATTGCAGAAGCATACTCTCACATTGAAAATTGTATAAAAATGTAGCCTTGAACTAAAGTGAATTTCAAGGGGAAAAAATCCCTGACTAAGAAATGATTATTTTTTATAAAATTGCACATTTTATTATTATTATTATTTTACCATTTTCAGTGTGAGATTAGGCTTCTGCAATAAAAAACTGGATTAATTTTAAGACTTTTAGCACATCTTAACCTGTGGTGCCAATAATTATGGACGGCACTGCAGAAG
Source organism: Lepidarchus adonis (assembly GCA_037576955.1). Taxonomy (NCBI): domain Eukaryota; kingdom Metazoa; phylum Chordata; class Actinopteri; order Characiformes; family Lepidarchidae; genus Lepidarchus; species Lepidarchus adonis. The sequence continues at coordinate 2,048,233 of JBBIGC010000002.1, forward strand.
CACATCTCAGAACTCCTCCTTTACCAGTGCAGGTTTTTCCATGTTCGCCAAGCAGAACACAGCAGCAGTTTACTCACCCACATGTCGAGAATGATTGAGGATTTAATTCACCATATTATGTATATCCCAAACTCATACGTATACCACAGTCAAAAACGGTTTAACTATACAGCAATAGCCTAAATGTTCAGGTTTACAGGTCGCAAAGTGCCCAAACTTAAAAAACGGAGCTACACAAGATAAACTAGCCAACGTCGCAGCTAACATGCTAACCAATGCTAACAGGCTATTGAGCCTGACTAGTAAATAAATAGTATACAATTAATAAATTTATTGGCTATTCATATGCTGGTTAACATTATACCTATATCAATTGTGTATTTAACATTTACGTTTATATAATACACATTACGTAGCGAACTGGTTAGCTTACGACAGTCTTGTGTTTACATTTTTTGTGAAATTCTCAAAACTTCTTTTCGTAAATAACCGACGTTATCACAATTCCACGAAGAAAGAAAGTTTGTCTAAACAGTAGCCAACAATAATATAATACAATTTTAAGGCTAAACAAGGCACTGCCACTTTCTCGGTTATGCTAAGCTATGCTAGTTAGCCACATAGCTAGCAGCGTTAGTGAAAGTTTGACGTGGATAGCCGCGGTTAAACAAGGCGAAAACACTTCAGAAAACACTGTATTAATTAAATCCGAGTACTCAATGGCCCACCTTGATATCTCCCGTCTATTTCTCTCATTAGTGAAACACATCTCTGAAGATCCAGCGGTAAGGAATCAACAAGGTCCAGATATTCCTCTACATAGTTTGCAACAACGTGTAGAGACTCCCCATTTGAAGAGTTCAGCATGTTGGTTTTCGGAACCACCCTCTGTTCTAGCTTAGTTCTGCGAGGTTTACCACCTGATTGACTTACAAGACCCCGGTCCAAAGAAAACGAATCAGAAAAACTGCAGTTCTTCCTGCCCTGTGCTTGCTTTACTGTTTGTGATTGTCCTCACAGAAGAACAGCTCCTCCAGCTGCCGGTAGGGGGCGTTTAACACACAGTTATGAGAAGGTTGCAGACCTCCGTGAAGCCCCCCCCCCCATAGTCTCATTCGTTAGTGCTACGTTTGTGCTGGTTTGTGCTGTAAAAATAAACGTTTGTGCTGTTAAGCATTTTAAGTTATTAAGCTTTACATTTTCTATCTCTTGTAGTTTGAGATATTAACTGTTTTTATAAAGGTCAAAATTTCACTCAGCCCCCCCACATCGTCCGAATCTAGCCAGAATAGTCTCATTCGTTAGTGCTACGTTTGTGCTGGTTTGTGCCGTAAAAATAAACGTTAAACGCTGCTATAGTTTTATAGTTTTATTTATTAAGCTTTATTTATTTCACACATGACGTCACCAGCCCGCCCACATCGTC
>JBBIGC010000002.1:2049758-2063431 GCA_037576955.1 Lepidarchus adonis
GTGTGTGTGTGTGTGTGTGTGTGTGTGTGTGTGTGTGTGTGTGTGTGTGTGTGTGTGTGTGTGTGTGAGTGTGTGAGTGAGTGCGTGTGTGTTGGTCCATGTACATCTATTAAACAGATGGCCCTTTGCCCTAACCCCAATTCATCATGATCTTTACAGCCTTATTATCACTGCCAGCCTAATGCCTACACAGGTGGTGTTACACTGAATAAGGTGTAGTATGAGTCCAGCTGGAGCACCATCAGGGTCGGTACAGACCAGCAGTGCAGGATCAGATGTGCTGCAGGCTGCAGAAGGTAGAGGGTTTTAGGTAGTGGTGTGTGTGTGTGTGTTTGGGGGCAGCTGGAGCCCTGCTGGTGACATCAGGCTTTATCTGCTCAGCGCTCACTGACGCCAACCCACCCTCACCTCACGTGGTGAGGAGAGCTGATGATTAAGACCAGCTGCTTTTCTCTCACACGTCTTACGCATTTGTGCACGCGCGCATCTTCTTAGACGCACACACACGTACACAGTCGGTGAGGGAAGACACCGCTGATTTGATTGAGCAGATGGAGCACAATGCTCTCATTCACACATCCTTAGCTGCCTGCTTTGTTTACATGGAGAAGAAGAAAAGCTTCTTAAAGGCCAGAAAGCCACATCTTCCCATGACCGGGTGGTCGGTGACGGCATAGCACATCATTTACAGAGTGAAATGTCTGCAAAGGAGTGGTGGCTGATGCAGGTCAGGGACTGTCTGCTAATGGCTTCAGGACAGGCGCCGCCTTGGCTAAGATGGCCTGCCGTACCCTGTCCCAGATTTTCCTCTCTATCTCCAGCCCTCTCTTTCTCCTCTGCGTCATCCTTCTCTCCTGAAGACTCATACATTTGACTGGTGCAGTCAGTGTGAGTGAGTGTGTGAAGTTCACCTCTGGAGCTGCTGGACTGTTGTGGATGGTACACATGACCCAGGTCAGCTTAGGCCCCAAAGCTTCTGTCATAGCGTTTAGAGAAACGCCAGCTCAACACCAGTCAGACATCATGTCAACTGAATACGGCATGGCATCACTGTGGGACCGAGGAAAACAAGTCACATTTATAATGTGTGCTACAAACAACGGAAGGCAGCAAATCCAGCCTCATCTTGTCATCGTGTGATTCATTGACTCATGAGAAGAACACGACTTACATGTAGGCTGTCGTGAGATTTTATTGGGCAACCAAAAGACATGATTTTTTCATCATAAACTTCTATCATCTACAAAATAAAATAAAGGTTGATTACATTAATGGAAAACATATTTTTTGGAGTTTGCATCTGAAATGAAAACCTTCTATTTTGTTAAATTTCACTTAAAATGTTTTATTAAAATTGTTAAGGAAAAATAAAAAAGTAAGAAGGTTTGTAACAATGCTGTCTCACACTGCAAACCTTAAATACTTTAATAATTATTTTTTTAAAAATCTTTTTAATCTTGTAATCTAATATTAGATCAGTTTGAGTTAATTAGATAACATAGGCACTTTTAAAGATTGTAAGCAAATTAGTCAGAAAAAAATGCTCAATGGTACAACAATCAAACACTTCTTAAGCAGAATGTATTAAATCAAATTTATGAACAGCATAATTGTCTGAAAACATTCCATCCACCTAGAAGGGCAGCTTTACAGACTGCAGTACTTTACAGACTACAGCAAAGCATCCTCTTTCTCATGTCCCTGCACACACTCGCATGCACACACACACACACACACACTGCATGCAGCTCAGCATGCTACCTATTATCATAAAGCATGTAGTAGGTGTTCAACTGTATTGTACTACCGTATATGATAGTAAATATGCTCATTTAAAATAAAGAGCCGAACGACATAACCACGAACTATAGTATGTTGACTGTGACGTAACTTGAGGACCCTCTGTGATACCAAATACTAGCAGTTATGAAATTACTATTCAAGAAAGCAAATCCTAAAACAATGTAAGCTATCAAATTTCAGACCTATTTTAATCTAATTATTTATATCTAAGCTCAATCATTAAGACTTTGACTCCACAATACCTCATTAGTGGCGGATCATTTAAGCCCAAAAGATGTGAGAAAGTGCCTCCATGCATTGGTTTATCTAGAACAAACACATGCTCTACAGATGCTTGATCAAATTAAAATCTGGGGAATTTGAATGTCCACTCAACACCTCATTGTCATGTTTCTTTACCAAATTCGGGCTGAATTGCCAATATTCTCTCTCTTTCACAAACCTCTGCATAATTAGGTACTGGCTATTAACTAGTTCCCAGGATACTGTAAACTACAGCTGGGGTAAGACATTTTTCATAATTGATTGAAGCCCACGAGTTTTCTTGTTAGAAAATAAATGTAGATCTATGAGTTTGTGGACATCGAAAATTGAATTAAACTGGAATGCTGGTGTTAATCTACTGCATAAATGCATTTACTCATATTTGTTGACTAAATAGCGTGTGTGTGGGGGTGTTGATGTCTCATTGTACTCTCATTTCTTTGTTAACCCTGTCTTTTTTTATCTATCAGCTGGTGTAGTTTGGTCTTTCGGAGGTATTATGTCCAAAATATATACATTTACATTACATATAACTACGCACCTGTCCAATTGGCAGTTCGCTTGTCTTTTTTGAGACGAATGGCTGCCCACCGGTTGATCTTGACCAACCATAGGTGGGTAGTGGTTGCCTTGAGTGTGTTCTGACCTCAAGGGTGAAGTCCTAACCATTGCCCAATAATAAAAATAACTTTAAGTAAATTTTTTATTGTCCTATTGGGGGAAATTTACCAACCAAGGTAGTCAAAACACATGTCTGGGGAGTAGATGGCTTGTTCAAGAGCATTTCGGTCTGTTGGCTTTTTCTGGGAATCTTAAACCTGTAACTCTTAAGTCTTAAATACACTTCTCTAAACATTAGGCCATGGCTGCACATATTGCCTCTATAGTTGTTGCAATAGAGATCTTTTCTCTGTCTTTCTATCTAATATTCAGTTGCTAAGTTCTGATTGGGAACAAAAGGATTTGATCTTGAAATGCTCAAAGCTGTCAAGTAAAATCCCCCCACATTCCATGTATAAGTATCGCATACAATTTGAATCAAATTAATTAAAATAACTTACAACATTTGTTGTATTAACATAAACAGAAATGAAAATGGTATTTCATTTTCTATGGTGAAGTTGTTCTCAATCGTGTTTGGAAATTACAGTTAGTGTTGTTCTGGCAACAATGATATATTGATATATATGATATACATAAAAATATATGGAATTTCTTTTTTAAAGGTTTCTGGACACATTAAAAAATATATTTTTAGTGCTAAATTACTGCCAAGTAAGGTCACTATCAGAAAATACCCTTATTGCAGAAGTGTCCTTTCCCACTTGACCTGTGGGGTATGCACTTAAAAAAAATCCGGAAGATCAGATTGAGTTTCACAGCTGTAGTTATCCTTCTTATTTGCCCTTGTGCAGTCATACATTACAATCGAGTCTTCTTTCAGAGCCCGGAGGGAGGATTGATCGGTCTTGGAAAGAGGATATAAATATGATTCATACCTAAGATATTACCATGCCATTTGTTTGAAGGCCAGCACTCTCTCACTGGATGTCAAACCTATGCATCAACCTGCAAATCAGTGGCGATAATCTCTTGAGTAATGCATTGACGATATAGTTAGACTACCTATCAGTAACACCTGCATTGGTCATTCTTAATACCCATCTGTTCAATAGAGATTTTGATTCCAGGTCAGAGAAGTGCTGCCCGTTGTAATGTGTGTGAATGGCCTGGGAAAGCTGTAAAGATACGCACACAGCAAGTAAACTCATGATTTTAAAGTGGAAAATTGCATGTAATTTTGAGTTAGTGTGTAGCACTAACACAGTAACTATGTCATCATTATCTGATTTTAGCAGTTTGTGATTATTTAAGAGGTTAAATAATGGCTATAGAATTTTCTGATTTCTCAGATCTAATTAAAGCCACTATCAGATTTGAAGAAATGTGATAAAGAGACCCGGGTTGTGGATGAATTCTCTGTTTAGCTTAGGAAGGTTCCTAACTGAGTGGAAAAAAAGAATTATATAAGTGGCAGCTATGATAAGTGGTGATCGAATTCTCAGAATACTAAGGGAATTCAATGCCTCCTTTCCTATCTCCTTTGGTTTTGGGTACAATGGCCCATCCCACAATTCCTGAGGGTGTACCATTATTTGCACAAAGGTTTTCTTTATATAATGTTTGTATTTTTGATTATGACACAGCCAAGCAACAGCATGTATAAAACATTTATAAATAAAACTTTTACGTCATCTCATTTGCAGCCTTCATTGATGGTCTTCTTATTAATTTTGATCAGTATTTACGAAAAGACATATAAAAGGAAATTATTTATTTTATTTACTATTCTATTATAGTGCTGGACTTCAGCTCAAATATCAGGATTTTCAGGTTGTCTGCACCTGTGCAGAAACGCAATAGAATTAAGATGAGCTTTCCAGGAAAATGTAAGGGGTTATTTCAACATGATAAGTGTTGAATGGTGACAATTTTTGCTACTTGAAACCATATAAATTATCAAAGTGAATGGAGACTGTCAATGAAAAAATGCTGTTAAAAGTCTTATATTCGTCATATGCTATGCTTTCTAATGAATTACTGTTTGCATCTGTGAAGGTGCATGTCCTTTAGAAAGCAATCTGACTATTGGTTGACGTACGTAGGCCCAGAAGCTTCTGGTCATAAGATTACTGATGTGCTGGTAAACTGATATTGGCAAAAATTTCATCAGTCTTTTTATTATTGATTATATGTATATGTTATAAATATTATAAAATTGTTAAAAAACTGAAGATAAAATTTGACTATCCAACTACTAACCAAAAAACCCCCGAAAATGAAAGTTCAGTAACCAGGAGAAAATGTTGGTGATGAAGTTGTTTCCCATCAGAATGTTCTGCAGGGGTGTCACTATACGAAGTTTATAGGATACTTGGACTCCATGCGTTGCAGCATATTTTGTGCTCATGTTCTCACAAATACTTCATCTGAAGACTTTAAACAGTGTTTCTCAGATGGTAAACATTCTTTCAGCACATTCTCAGGTTGCAGGTCTCCGTTTCACTGCAGGACTATTCCTGTAATGAAAGTCTGTGAACAACACAATCTTATGGGACCCAGATGCAGAAAATCAATGTAAAACCTCAAAACTAATAAACTTAGTGTTCAAATTAATGAACTGAACATTTCTTGTGTTTCTTCTCTTTTTGTGGCTCCTCTAAAATGCAAAAGCGTGAAACGAAGTGCACATTGCTTTTTCTTCACACACTTTGACAAAAACTGCACCCAAATAGTAACACTTGGACAGAAGCTGATTTGTGCCTGAAACTTGCAGAAAATGCGTAGTACATTGAACCCTTTCTTTTTTGCAGTTTGCTATGTTTACTGTGAAAAGCTATGTTTACTTTATTACTCTTACAAGGGACATTGGTCATTTTATACCCAGCAATGTCCATACTGGGAGAAATACTGATAAGCGCAAAAATAATAAGTGTTCTGGGCAAAGTTAGTTATATAACCTATAACCTTCAAGGTCGGGCCGGGTGCTGGGGGGTTGGTATTAAGCAAAAACAGCAAACTAATCTCTTTGTGCCCTGTGGCACTCACCCGTTCAAAAGGCTACACCAATTAATACAAAGTTTGTCTGCGTCACTTCAAATTGGCTGTTACATGGATGTGCTGCAATGTTGTTGACTTTAAATTAACTAGCATTTTTTTTCTTTTTTTTGTGCAAACTTTGTTTGTCAAAACAACAGTACATGTATATTCTACAAAAATAATTTCCAAACTGGGTACAAGAAAGCATGGCATGACCTAGGTTTAAGGTATTAGAAAGGGAGAGAGCTCAGAGGGGTCGAGAGAGTGGAAGAGGGTCAGAAATGGATTCCAAACGAAGTTGAATTGGCCTGTCTGGACTTTTTCTAGATGTAGACACTTCAATAGGTCCCTCATCCAATGCATATGCATATTTCTTAAATGGGTAGACATGTGCTAATGACCTCAAAATGGGACTCCAGAGCTATAAATGTAGCTATACTCAGTCAAAATCACTTAGATTATCTTTTTATACCAAAAACGAGCCCAAGACAAATTAGAGACCATAGAAAAAACGTTAAAATGCAAAACTTTGATGAGTATGATTATATAACTCTACAGCCTCTGTGGCCCTTCTGATTCTCTCCTTTAGATCTGCTGCTACCCCACCCCTCCTGGTTCTGGAGGCTGGCTCACCTCACTTAGGCTTACCACTTACCCACGGGGAAAATGGAAACAAGAAAGTCTACATTTGGTTTATTTATTTGATTTTTGAAGCCATTATGTAGCATCTTATGTAACCACTCATGATCTAATCTGTCAGTGTTAATTGTGTGATATTTCTGGAGGGAATGACTTCTACAATGTGGCCTGATCTTTAAAATAGTCATCAAAATAAAGTGAAAAGTATATGAAAAGATATACTTAAAAAATGTTTTTTATTTATCTTTGATACTTACGTCTTTATTTTCATGTGCTATAATGACAAGTTTAAGCAGCTATTCATCAGAAATCCAGATAAGCTTTATAACTGCTGTACAGTTCAAATTGTGATGGACTGTTCTAAATGTATTTAAAAAGGAAGTGCCAAATTATGTTTATCATGTTGCTCAAAAGCTTGAACTGTACATCAATGATGCACCTGATTTCTGCTCCGTTTTGGATCTTTCAGCTGATTTCACATGGCTCACAGCAGAAGTGAACAGTCAAAAAACTGGGGACCTTAGACAGTCTGGAATAGGGGTGGGGTAAAATATCGATATGGCAATATATCGTTGTCCTTGTTCACGTGATACAATAATCAATACGGCAACAGCAATATCGATATTTAAATAACTAAACATTTACTGCCAATTTGACTCACCGGCGTCACTACTTCTTCTCTCCTTTGGGTGGCGCTGCTCGACTGAGTGGAGGAGACTTAAGTGAAAGCTGAAGAAGGGGTTTCCAACTGGCTGTGTGCAGGAAACTTTTGAAATCTGAAGATGAACTTTGAAAAAGGTAGATGAAAAAAAAAGCTTGGCTGAGACGCCCCAGCCACATTTAAATCTAAAGTCTGAGTTTAGCTTTTAGAACATTAACAGAACAGAGCGTTGATTATTTTGAAACGTTTGTATCTCTGTTCTGCTTTTTCCTGCACTTCTTTTATAGCGATGAGCAGCGAACTGTCAACGTGAGTAAACACTCATAGTTGGAGAGCTTCTTTAAAGATGGGTAAAGACTCAGAAATCCAAGTGTGCAGAATTGCGCCTCCTACTACACAGCAACACACTGTGTAGTGTTTGTTCAACTTTGTAGTGTTTAATGTGGGAAAATGGGTGGATGCTAGCACAACTTGCCAAGTGACAAAGGGGAACAGAAAAGCAAAGCAAACATAGAAAAGATGACAATAATATTGCTGGTGCTTATGTAAATTAATAACACATCCTTGTGTTTCTGTGTTGTATCGCTATGTCATTGTCGTGTGATATATCGATAATTGCAGAATCACAGTCTTGCGATATTATAGTTATCGTGGGCCACATATCGTGTATCGTATTGTATCATATCATATTGTATCGTATTGTATCGTATCGTATCATATTTTATTGTATCGTATTGTATCGTATCGTATCGTATCGTATCGTATCGTATCGTATCGTACATTAACAGAAAAGATTGGGATTTTTTGTAAAATATAGTAAACCTGAAATTTGTGATTAACAATTTTATTTGAACAGGGTTTCAAAGTCCTGAAGATCTCCCCCTGCCCCTTCCGCAGAGTTTGGTGCCAACCTTAATGTTTTTAACACACATACTCCAAAAAACGGACGTCAGGAGTTTCTGAATGTGAGAGCCATGTGTGTTACATCTCCAGAGGGAAGGTCTCCAAGTTGGGCATGCATACTCTTGAAATATTTAATATTATTTAACTGACAAAAGTACAATGAAACAATTAAAAAGATCTCACATTAGAAATTGATTTAAATCTATATGTATTTTTTTTACCAGCTGAGCAGAATAAGTGCAAATTTGTTTTGCAATTGTAGTTTTTGCTTGATACAAGACATTAGCTGCTCAACAGATTGAAGTTGCTATTGTTTGGTTCCGTCTTATAATGTTTTCAATAGGAAGCAGGTCTAGATTGTTGGCAGGCCAGTCATGCAGACACAGTCTGTTGTAGCATATGTACAAGAGGCCTGGCATTGCCTTGCTGAAGTAACTAAGGATTTCCATTGAAAGACATCACCTTAATGACAGCATTTGTCTCTCTTAATATAAAATGTGACTTTTGTACCTTTCACCCAATAACAGTCTGAATAGTTTATTTTATTTTTGGCACCAAAAATCTCAGCAAGCTCTCATTTCACCACAGCAGACATTTCCATTGTCTTTCAGTCCATCGGAGATCATTTTGGGCCAAGAGAACTTGGTGGCATTTCTGCATAGAAAACTTTTTATGTAACAAAGTTTTAGGTTTAATTTCTTGATGTAGTAGTGGACTGTGTTAAGTGATAACAGCTTTCCAAAGTACTCCTGAGACCGAATGGCTACAAGTATCACAGTAGCATGACGTGCAGTGACTTCTGAGGGCTCAAAGGTCACGCACATTCAACAGTGGTTTACAATCTTGCCTTGAGGTTTCTCTGGATTCTTTTCACAGTATTGTATACTGTAGATGATTAAAGACCTAAATTCGTTGTAACTTTGCATTGATTAATTGAAGTAATTGGTGGTTCTCTCACAAAGTTTCTCTTAAAGCGATGACCAATGAAGCATATTTGCTTGCTTGTAGTAAGTTTTTGTTGTGTACATTGCTTTAGATGGGTTAAATGCAAAGACCTCACTTCTGAATGATTTATCTGGATGGTTTAGTTGTTAAAAACAGCTACAATAAATACAAAAAAACCCAATGTATTGTGATTTGATGAGTCCTAGCCCTTTTACTTCCAGGCGTCTTCTTGAGGAATTAATGCATACAATATCTAGTTCTTTGTCAGTAAGGCAAATCTGGTTCTGATTTATCAAAATCCATACAAAGACTGTGTGGACTGACCTGAGAACCAACCCTGTGTTCTCCACAAACCACCCTTGTGTTTTTCACAAACCTATGATCTGTATTTGTCTTATCCAGATATCAATATCAAAATTAAAATTAATATCTGTATTTATGTGAATTTGATTTAATTCTAATCAGGTCTGTTGTACACAAGAGCAGACAACAGTTGTTTTTTCTATGGTCTCAGACTTTTTAAAGTCAGTTTTGCTCATTGCTCTGGACTGACTACAGTTGCCTTTAACAAAACACTATTTGCTCTAGTAACATGTCTCCTTGGTGAATAGTTTCATCAAAAACTCAAAAATTGTTAAAACACCCCAAACACTGCCCCAACAATTTACAAATCATCATTCATTATTAAGCAAGCTTCTTCAGAAATGAAGCATTGGTTTAATTATTTCAAAATCCATTTAGAAGGACTATTGACACTGGCCACCTGGTAACCAATCATATGCCTGCCAAAATTCTGTGCATAATGTATCCACGCTCATCATTTTCATTTTGGCCAAAGGCATGATGGAGCAAGGTCAATGACTCAAGAATAATGACTCTGCTTAAAGTAAAGGCTATGGCCTAATTTTATCCTACCATGTTTTTTCATTGCATTCTCAAATTATATATAACAGTGCAAAATGATCATCTTACAGTAGAAGATACACTGTCTCACAGCACCAGTAAGTCAGTAGTCTATTTCCTGGGTCTTAAATCTGAAATTTTTACTTGATATTTACTTTCAACTACGGTGGTTTTGACTGCAGCTGTAACGTTACGTATGCCAATTCAAATCAAATTTCAATTTAATAAAAGTTACTTTTTCACAATATATGTTATTGGGAGCTGGCTTTACACAGAAAAAAGCAAACCTTGCTACACAAGTCAGAAGACTTCCAAGAGTACATTTGCTTTCAATCGGTCACATGGTTCAGTTAAAAGCTGCACTATATAAGAGCATCTGACATACATACGAATATAATGTAAATGTTTTGTCACTGTTATTAGAGGGGGAAACGTCATTATATAGGTCATTGCTTTCATAAAGCCATTAAATCCAAAATGGACACACAGTAGAGCATTATGGAGCTCTTCATACATTGAATTGTATCAATACTGCACAGTACTGGCCTCAAGCAAAATATGTATTGTAGGCTTATGGATCTGTATACAAATTAAGCATTGAATTCTTTCAAAAACATATAGAAGAAAAAAAGCTAATTTGGATCTTCCTTGCAAATAATGAGGCTCTATATGTTCCAGCTTTGGCCATTAATCTAATTTACACTCATTTTGTGACTTTACAATAACATTTGCATTGGCTTAGTGAGAGGAAACACATCCATATAATAGATGTAGAAAGCGTAGGGCTGTCACAGTGTCTGACCCACTTTTGAATTGTCGCCATATTGGTGTGTGCATGTATGTGTGTGTGTGTGTGTGTGTTTTATGTGTGTGAGAGGTAACATTACAGTTCAGCACTGTAATCACAGTGCAGACACTGAGGAGAGGCCAACCCTGTGATAACCATCAGCTCCCTCCCTCAGGACGCTTCTTTGACGTCAGCCGCATTACATTTTCCTCACTTAATCACTTTATTTATATATTTTCTGCATTTTCTCTTGGGGATGGAGAACGGAGAAAAAAAGCAAAGAAAGCTTTCTTGCTCACCTCTTGCTGAGTGAGGGAGAAAGAGAGAGTGGTTTGTTCTGGCTGCACTGCTGACCTCATCCGTCAGTAACTTTATTAAACCTATTTTCCACACGCCAGGCTCCTCGTAAACGGCTGCTTTTTATTGTCTTGCGTCGTTTCATTTTATTTCTCGCCTTTCACTTCTGCTTCATCGCTCCAGTGCTGAATAGTGTCACCAGGCACCACCGATAACACACTCTCAGTAAAGAGGTGACTTTATGAGCATGCGGGCCTCTGAACATTGTACCAGGGCATGTTCAGACACACTTCTGCAGCTACTGGTGCTCATTTAGCTTCTACACTGTTGAAGTTAAGCCTGTTTGTAGTGATCAGGGCCTACTGCATATTGTGCAAAACTAAGATCAGGTTTGTTCAGGTTTTTGAAGTAGGTCAGTGAGGACTAGTCTGGGTCAGAGGCCCCTATCTCATCAATTTGGGTTAATGGAATTCTCTGACGTAGGACACAGTTCATGAGTGAGGAACCTGAATGCAACACAGAAAATAAGAAATAAATGTACAAATGTGAGAAATTGCTATAAAGTGAGCTGTAGATTTCTTTAGACCTTCAGGAAAATGTTTGCATTTGTTTATAACTGAAAACACAATGGGACACATTGAGTTCTTGCAAACTTACTGCTTATTTTTATATATTAAAAAATGAAAAAATGAAGAAAATAAAAAGTTTTCATAAATTATCTAGCACTAATGCTAGATAAACTTATACTTAGCATTTTTCTCATGTTTAAATGCATTAAATCAGTACCAAATTACAATTTCAGCATTTTCTCTTTCTGAACATTTGTTAAGGCTACATACACTCAACCCTGTTAGCTCACCCGCTGTTAGCTCACCAAACTTGGGTTCGTGTTAGCCCTGAAGCCTAGAATGCTGCTGCTGCTGCTGCTGCTGCTACTGCTACTGCTAATGCTAATGCTAATGCTAATGCTAATGCTAATGCTACTGCTACTGCTGCTAATGCTACTGCTGTTGCTGCTGCCACCACTGCTGCTATCTCATTATTAACTCATGTCCAATTACCTCATGCATTTAATAATGCTGTGGAGGCTTTATTAAAACATGCTTGCATCGTACAACGTGCAGCTGTGACAGTGCAGGTCGGGTAGGAATCAAACGCAAAGGTAGGCTGCAAAAAATAATGATTTTAATTATTGATAAGCACAAGAACATAGGCACAGACATTCAATCACCTACACCAGGACATGGACACAGGGGTTTAAATGCCCTAATGGAAATGAAGGGCACCTGGTAATGGGCGTAAAACAAAATCAAAACATGTGACAGGAACCAGGAAACAGAACCAAAACATATAGTGCTTCACACCTTACAGCAGCACAATTAACGAGCATAGCGAATATAGCAAATGGGAGTAAAGCATTTATAAGGGGTTTAACTACATTCTACTACCAGGTTTTATTTGGGTTCTCACATACACACAGCTCCTCCATGTAAGTTCGGAAAAGATCAGGGTTGCAGTGCGTGTCTGAAATGGGCTTTGCTCAGATTTTAAGTGTGATTTTTTGTGTACACAGATCAGCCATAACATTATGACCCCCTGCCTGATATTGTGTAAATCCCATTCACGTCTGTGGTGCATTGTGCGCTCTGACATCTTTCTATCAATCAGCAAAACATTACAACAGAAGCTCATCTTCGGAATCGGAACAGACAGGGTAGCTTTCAGTCTCCACATGCATCAATGGGACTTGGGTGCCCATGACCCTGTTGCCAAATCACCTAGGCAATTCAGTTCAGTTGTATTTTTATAGCACTTCTTTACAACAGATGTTGTCACAAAGCATCTTTACAAGGTCTGGGTACGAGCCCTGCTTCCAGCACATCAGCTTGAAGAACTGACTGTCGACTTGCTGCCATATATATCCCTCCCCCTTTAATGAAATAATTAGATAGTCAATGTTTTTCAGTTTACCTGTCAGTGGTAAACGTTTCATGTTTTATATATACACCAGTGGCAACTACACAGGAACCTCTGCTTCATCTAATATGTCAGAAAATAAATATTCAAATATGCACTGTCATGCATATGGGCCACAGAAGGCTTTCAGATTTTTTATTTGTTCCATGGATAATTTAAGCTTGAGAGTGTATGGTTTATAGGTGTTTTCATGAAAAAAAGCGGCACTGTGTAATGATTTTCTGTTTCCTGTTATGTCTTTTGCTTTTGTCATTACATGCCTTTGTGTGTGTCCCCACCCCTTGCCAGGTGTCTTGAGTTTGTGTCAGTATTTAAACCCATGTGTCTTAGTCTGTGTCGTCAGTTCTCTGTGTTCCTGTGATTACGCTGTAGTTCACTTTACCTGTGTTTGTACATTCGTATTGTATTTCATTAAAACTTGAATAACTGCTGTGCTTCCGACTGCTTCCAACCTCAATCCCCCACAGTCTGTATCAAATTATGATGCTCCATTCAGTTTAGCAAGTCATTCACCCATGATTTCATGTAAATAAAACCCTTTTCAGACTCTTCATTCATTCCTTGAAATCTGCCCCAGTGAATCGATATTTCTTTGTTTCTGCTTCTTTCAAGTTTCACTGGTGAAACATAAGCAGTTATAGATTTCTTTTACTGCTGGGAAAGACATTCAGAGAGCTCTAAATGAACATTTCCAGCCCCAGAAAAATCGAATTTGATGTTCAGCCATTTCTTATGCTCCCCACCTTCTCTATCTCTTTTTTCTCTTGCTCCACCTCTCTCTTGCTCGCTCTCTCTCCTCTCTCTCTCTCTTTTGCTCTCTATCTTTCTATCTATCTATCTATCTATCTATCTATCTATCTATCTATCTATCTATCTATCTATCTATCTATCTAT
>JBBIGC010000002.1:2078862-2099934 GCA_037576955.1 Lepidarchus adonis
AAATTTCCCCCTGTGTGGGGTTGATTTACCTGTCGCTCCGTCTGGTTGGTCTGGTTTATGCGTGATCACGTTCACACAAGAATCAAAAGAAAAGCAAAAAAAGCATTTGTAAGCTGTGATATCTGCCAGAGGAGGTGTTACTAAGGACTGATTATGTAGGGTGCCTAAACTTTTGCAATGCCATAATAACGTTTGTCATTTTTATTTTTGTTCAGTTAATGGCATAAAAAGTAACTATGCATCAATGTTCGCTGAAAATATATATATAAGTATCAGGAAGCCGATGATACTTGCAGTTACAGGTGCTCGCAGTGAACAACATTTCCTCTTCTTGCGAGACTTGGTGTTTTGGTGGTTTCTGCACAGACATAAAATTATTTTGCTACTTTTCCTGCCAGGGAATTCCGCATGCATCACTCTGTAAGAAGAAAAACATAAAGGTTGACCTTCAAGTTGACTACCGTGAGTTCCAGGGAATTTAGGGTCATGGCCTCCAAGCTTTTCTCTCTGCTATCCAGCCTCTCATGGTCTGTTTCATGGCCTGAGCAAAACTTTTTTCCACCTGCTGTTTTCCTCTTCTGTCTTTTACTTGAAATGAATGTTTCCCCACATTTCTCCGCTCTGTAAAGTGTTCTTGGGTGTACGAAAGGCACTATACAAATTAAGTTGTATTTATTGCTCCTAGGTTCCCAGGTTCTTAACGTTCTGCAGGGGTGCAATGTTGGAGAACAAATAGCGCTTTGTTGATTTTTTCTCTGAGAAAGATAAAAGTGAATTGAAGTCTACAATGCTTTCATGCTCTCAACATTCAAGACTGTGTTACATCCACATAACAACACTACTGGCCTTTGGATTCAGGACAGCTCTGCTTCTGCATAATCCAACAGTTATACAATACAATAAATGATAAAGTGTAGAAGAAGACAACAACTGCAAAACAGAAAGAATATTACAAAATATCTCAGAATAAAAATAATGAACAGAAGGGAAGCAGATTCAAGGATGGCTGCTTAATGCTATGTAGTTGAGTTAGGTGTATATGAAATATATCATTCTAAGCTTTCATTTCAGCTGTTAAGAACTTTCTTCCCATTCTAGTCATCTCCAGTTCCACCCAACAGCTAAGATTCCCCCAATCAGGTCAGTGCTGACATGTGCTTCTGAGTCGATTGAAGCACCACCACATATTTTCAAACTGCTGCTAGTGCAGCTGCTCTGTTACATCAAGGCACAATGGTGGCCAGCACTGGTGTCTGTTAGCTGATGTAACAGAACTGGTGGTTAGTACCTTCCCCCAACTGCACTAGCAGCATTTTGATAAGATGTCGTGATGCTTCACTGAATCAGAAACACATGCCACCCATGACAGTGTTGGCGATGGGGTGTGATTGGGGGGATTCTAGTTACATGGAACTGGACATGACTAGATTAGGGAGAAAATGATGTACAACAGAAATTAAAAGGAGGAAAAAACCCAGAAAGAGTGAATCCAAATATGCTGCCATAGACTTTTGGCTACAATTGGCTGTGGCATCACTGGGGATCCAACTTGTAATCTCACAGTGCTAGGGTTTCGCTGAGGTACAGCAAAACTTTATTACACACAGGATCTCTAATTGTAGGATTGTGTGAAATGGTCAAAATGTAAGGTTTTGTTTACTAATTTTTTACTCAGTCCAAACTGCTTACCCAATTCCTTGTAAGCTGGAGCCAATCCCAGCTGAGTGTAGGCCAAGGCAGGGTACAGGGTAAGGCTGGACAGGAGGTCAACCCATCGCAAGAGTGAAACTATTTACACCTATGGAAAAATTAGTTGCCGTAAGCCTTTGGACAGTGTAAGGAAACCAGAGGAAACCCATCAAACACATGGAGAACTTGCAAACACACAGAAAGGCATTTGTAGCCAACCTGGGGATGAACCCAGGACCTTCTTGCTGTGAGACGACAGTGCTAACTGCCCACGTCATCTACACATTCCTCTAGCATATCTTTCACTGCTATATGTATCAATGTAAAGCTGTTGCTGGAATGCTAACAGTGGAGATTAAGAAGTTTTACTACATATAAGCTCATAAGCATATAAGAAGCGGATAACTCATTTTGGAAGCATTGATTTCAACAATGTTAGTGTTCTAGCTTTGCATTACCATAAGCCCCTTTTGCACTCAAAGCCCAGGGCATTATCCTATTATAGGTAATGTTCTAACTTTTGAGTCATTCACAAATGCAGACTTTTAAATGTGTTTTACTGGGGTGCAAACATTCAAATTTGCATTGAAGATCCTGCATAAAAAGCATAAAAAACTGACAGATTCTTCACTTCAGTATCATAAAAAATGATGGCCATGCTGTCTGTGATGCATAGACGCAGACATGACACTAGTCACATAGATATTCTCACCAGATGTTTTCACTTACAAAACCAAAAGTAAAAAATTGTCAACTGTTGGAAAAACCTCCCACAGCAGCACAAAGCTTTGTTCACTATAATACAGGTGATAACGTACAGGCTTCTGTTCATGCACAAGCCATGTCAGTAATTTCCCCATGTTGTTCTAGGTCTTATGTTCTAGGTCTTATTCACTATAACTACATTCTCATTTATAAGTGTATAAACTCCTGTGTTTTCTTCCCCTGTATGGCTTGTGTGGACTAGCGTGTTGTCTTCCTGTTCTTTTGAGTAGTTCAGCTCATCAGCCTTTTTGTAATTAGGTGAGGATCTGAACCAGGTACCAGATGTGACACAGGTAATCTGCAAAACTGCAATGAAGGGACAGGGAGACAGTATGTGAGCTGGTGGAGTGATCTACTGTGCAGGGCAGGGGTCCTACATGCCTACCACTGAGAATCAGTGATCTGATCACTTGGGTCCGGAGGCTCACAGGTGTACAGTGAGATGTAAACACATTCCAACATGGTTCCTGATCCTGCTGAGTGTGAGCGGCAGGAGGCACAGAGCCAGCAGTATTGCCACTGAAGCATGCTGGGAAATGTTTTGCTCTAAGGACGGCAGCTAGTGATAGTCACTCTGCCAGCCTGCTGCAAACACAGCTCTCAACTTAGGCCTCAGCTTACAGGGCTTACTATACAGAAACACTGGTCTGTCCCTCTAACACACGCCAAAAGGGATGATTCAGACAAGAATTAAATTGCCACAAATTTTCCTCTTTACTGTAAATGTTGTCCATTATGTCACATGTCTTAGAGCCAAAGTACTAATGTAATCAACAAGAAAATGAAACTTTTGCTCCCAGGTTAGCATGATAAACATTGTTTAAGTGACCAAACACACTTGCTGTTTTAAGTTGTATTCACAAAGAAAATTGTTAACATGTAAGACGTGTTGTCTTTCATAACATGTTGCCTTTTATTTATTCATACTTCAGTCAAAAGAACTATTAAGTTTTTCATACATATTTTCAAATTCACTTTTATAAACAAAACATGAAAATGTTGCAAAAGTCTCAAACGCTAAGAATGAAATGCATTTACATTTGTGGACAGTCACTATTAAAAAAAATTTGGTTTTTTTTACATTGTCTTCATTCATGTTTCTATCAGGTATGACCCTGAAGTAGAAAGAGCATCTCCACATCATCACACTACCACCACCATGTTTAACTGTATGTATATGATGTTCTTATTTGGGAATGCTTTTCTATGTTTACACCAGAAGTAAGGGAACCATTAACAGTTTGGCAAATGTGAGATGAACTTTGTTCCTTTTGTTTGGCATTTGATTTCTCTCCCATATATATAATTTTGCCATTTTTTCTAATGATGTTGTCAAAGAAAAATAAAGTGAAAAATATTTATATGTCTGCTGAAAAGAACAGAAGCTATGAGAAAAAGGCCAACAGTGGGCAAACTAAATGCATAAAATTATGCTTTTGTATTGTTCAGTTGTTCAGGATTCTGTGTAATTTTCTGTAAAATATATATTTTTTTAATGCTGAAGAAAAAAATTGAGATCTGTAGTAGCAGACATGCTTAAGTCTAAATTTTGGTATGAAATATTTTAGGGCAGCGTGCGTGTGTGTGTGTGTGTGTGTGTGTGTGTGTGTGTAGGTGTGTGTCTGTGTGTGTGTGTGTGTGTGCGCTAGTGATGACAGTATGAAAAAGTGAGTGGGGTGAGAGAGTGTATCCTTGGGCAGACTGTGTGTATTGTGACTCTGTCTGAGATATTTTGGCTATAGGGAGCTGGCTCCCTCACCCTGGGACATGCCGTAGCCACCAGAGTAAGCTGATATGAGCTTTTGCCTAATGTGGAGAGGTCACTGAGGGCAGCGCTGCTACTGCAGCCACCAGCTTTGGCCAGGACACAACATCTTGATCCATCAGATCCTCCTCCCTGCCTAGGACTTAAGACCTCCAATCCATCGAGACATTACTGCATACCTGGGTGATTTTTCAAGCATTTCAGGCACCAGCATTGATCTAATCTTTGCATGTGATTGCTGTAAACAGAGAATCAACAGAGCACTTGTAACAGTGCAATGCAGGTTAATGTTTATGCTTTCTGAATGGGATTATATGAAGAGAACATTCTCTCTGCCTAATGCTGCAACAACAAACCAGGTCCCAGAACCCAGGAGAGCATAATTTATGTTGAACTGTGTAGGAGGGCAGGGTGGCCCTCCCTCTCCCCATCACAGAGAGAATGGGTAACTAGGGGTGCAATGGTGGTCCAGCAGCAAGGTCCTGGGTTTGATTCCTGGGTGGCCACAGGTGACTTTCTTTATGGAGTTTACAAGCTCTCCCTGTGTCCCATGTGTTCACTCACACAGTCCAACGGCTTATGTTATAGTTTGAACTGCTACTATAAATTATCCATAGGTGTAAGGGTGTGTATCTCTGTGTTGCCCTGAAAAGGGTTGGCCTGTCCAATGTCCACCTGCCTTGAGCCCATAGTCAGATTACCCACTAGAATTAGGTCAGGTTTGAAAAATGAATAAATGTTTTCAATACGTTGTCTTTATTCAGTTTAGCATTGTATCTTATGGAAGTGAATGGTGTTTTGGTTGATAATATTTCTGCCACTTCTGCTCCATCCCATTGCTGGGTTGTGTGGGATCAAGCATTTTCATTGGTTAGATGCTTAATAAGAAGAACACTTCCATTAGCTTTCACTGTTGACAGAAGGGCAATTGGGCGAATAGTGGCAAATTAAAGGGGAGTTTGGATAGTTTGTTTAAAAAGGAGTAAGCCTTTGCTTATTAACTATTAACTCGCTAACTTCTTGTTGACTATCCCTAAATATAATAACAATTCATGAGCATTTTTTACACTAGCCAAACCAAACAGCATATACTGTATGAGTTTGATTTGTGCTTCACAAGAGAAACACCACCTTAGAGTATTTTTGGGCATGTCTGTGCATGCTCCCGACTTGAGTACTATCTCACAAACAGAAACACAAAGTCAAACATTTGTACACACATTAAACAAAATCCCTGAACTAATTCCTAATTCATGTGGTAAGATGCAAACGAGACTCTTCAGCTCTCTATATATATTTCAACAGTATCTGAATGAGGCCCAGAGATGCTATGACTACCTTAGGATGTCCTGCCCTCCTTCTGAGAATGACGTAAGCCACTAGGATGAACCAAGCCCTTAAAATGATTATGTGACTTTTACTGTGGCTCTGGTTCTTTCTCCAGAGTATTTTGAGAATCCAGCCCTGGGATAGTGAATAGATTTAGGATGTTATGGAGACTAGAACAGCACAAAGTATATCAGAATAGTATAGAAACCCTGCAAACTAGGAGCACAAGCCTTCGTTTTTCATGCGGAGAGCTCTGGAGGTTGGCTGACAGCTCATCAGCAGCCCCTGATGAGGGCAAGAAGGCAAAAATACTACCTGCACTGACCGCTGTCACTGTTGCTGGCTTGTTTTTGCTCTTTTAAATTAGCTGCTGATGCAGGCAAACTGCCCACACTGGCCGATGATGACACTGAAATGTCGTGTAAAAAAAGAAGAAAAGACAAAATGAACAAACGATGATCCGACCATTTTCATTACTGTCGCATGGCCAACTATTGCATTTGCATTTGAACACATAAAGAAAAGGGGGAATTTTGTGTCCACACAGCTCTGACAAAAATTAGGCAAAAAAGCACCTTTCTGTCACTTCAGCTTTATAGTGGGAAAGCAGACCAGGGCGGACAGCAGATCTATCAGGACAGCAAGAAGATAAATAAGAAACAGAGTGGAATAACCAGCAGAACCAGGAAGAATCAGCAGAACCTGGAAGAACCAGCAGAACACCTTGCACCCTCCACCAAGCAGCAGAGAGGCAGAGACATTGGGAGTGCACAGAATGAGTCTCAGTGTTATAAGAGCAAGAGTAGGCTGGCTCAAGATTCAGACAGGGACCATACGGTTCACCGGAGGTCAAACCTGTTTGTGTGTGTCTGTGTGTTCGGGGGGAACTGAGCACAAGAGAGAGATTTTAAAATTATGCTTCAGAACTGAGCATATGTCTTTTAGTTTGCCCTTCTAATTGGTGAAATTAGCTACTTTACAGTGCATCCATCACTGACGTGTTTAATAGAGCACACAGGTTGTACATTGTCCACAGAAAATTATTCACAGTAAAAGGGGAAACTCTAGCGCAGCATTAGCTACCATGTCACCATGCTCAATGCCCCTGGTCAGCTAGGGTGGGGTGGTAAGCCCCCTGGACTAGGCAGTGGAGCAGTGTAACTGAGTTCTGTGTAGTGACTGAGTGCCACCTAATTCCATTTGGAATGAGCTGGACATTCTGGGATTCTTGGGATTTCTTTCACAACAAAGGGAATGCTCTTGAGCTGAAGTTGCTGGGATAGCTAGTCCTGGACAAATTAAGAGTCCAGTTGTAGCTGATTTTCCTTAAAGCGAAATGACTTATTTAAAACAAAGATTTGTTTTGCCAGATTGATCAACAACTGCGTTTTCTGAAGACTTTAGAGAGTTATTTCTGTGTTGGCAAGATGGCATCACACAGTTCAATAGCAAAGAGACCCTAATCAGGTTTAAATTAAATAGGTTCTACCTGCAGGAAATTCTAATCCATGGTACCTAATCTACCTAATATATGCACTTGCAGGTGAAGTCAATGTGAGATGTACTGTTTTTAACATTTAAATTATGAAAATGACTACAAAATGTAAATTTTATGTATCATTTGTTGGAGTATAATCATATTTTTGTATGTACTGTGTTTTTTTGTTCTATACTATATTAAAATCAGCAGTTTCTATATAGTATAATCATTTATACACACAGGTTTATTCTGTCCAATATACACCTAAGGTGAGAGAAGACAGGAACAGATATAGGTACAGAATGTGCCTTTGGAGACTGTACCAAGCCATAACTTGCCATCAAATTTTTATCTGTCCTTAATAAATAAAGAGCCTCCTCAAAAACATTTAAAACATGGTCAAATAAAAGCTTTTTTTCTTGGAGAAGTCAAAAAAGTAGAAGGGATACTGTAGAAGAAAAGTTTGGAGCATTATGATTGAATGATTTAGAGAGAGAGGTGGGGGTGAGCACCTCCCTGCTGCTCCATATGTGAATGTGGTAAAATGTAAAGGTGGTGCACTTCGTGTGGTGAAGCGTGTACCACTTTTTATCCATATGTAGCAAATATCTAGCACATGCAGAGGTCAGTCAATGTGAAAGGACTTCTGGTTGTCTTTTTGACTCCTTTTTATATGCCATCCATGACCTTTGTATCCTTCATCACATGGTGCTACAAAGTTGGTAGGGTTAATAGTAGAGCCTAAACACATGATGTGAAAGCAGTCATTTTTAGACTGACATTAAAGGAACATCATAGGAACACAACCTGAAAGTTCTTTCTCAAATATGCATTTTGTGTCTTCAGTTTCACTGAGACGTTCCTCAGCACTTAGACCTGAGTGGGTGAATCACACATGGGATGTACTGAAACTTATTAAACTCTAATGACCGTCTCCACTCATTTACTGTGAATTGTGCTATGATGACATTTCAAATAGCTGACAGATGATGACAGATGATCATCCTCCACCTCAGCAGCTCAGTGCAATAGAAGTTAATCATCAGCCAAAGCTTTTCCATAAATTAAAACTTCTGCCAACACATTTCAAGTGCATTGAGCCCTTGTTGTTAATAGATTAGTCATACTGTACAATAAACCACATTGGCACATGCTACTTTAATGAATCATTGGATGCAGTTTGAGGGTGCAACGAGACATTTTTGGGTATGTTTTTCTGGAGAAGATTTTGGTGGCTACTAACTCGTAGCATCAACTAAAAAGGGCGAAATCTGGACACCAACCAACCCTGTGATTGGTTGGCCTCCTGTTCAAGCCTTGTGCCCATAGTTAGTTGGGATCAGTTACAGCTTCCCCATGACCCAAACTGAATAAGTAGTTGGGGAATGAATGAATGAATGAATGAATGGACATTAACCATATATTTGCTGGTTGAATAAAAGTTGTGTTTGTTTTTGTCCTAAACATTGCTTTACTATTTGACTTTGTAGGGAGCCCCTCTTTACTTTGGGCTTTTGCCTTAAATAAACTGTATTTAAATATTTATATTTAAATATTTACACACAAGAATAATGTGTGGCATTCCATGTGTTCCCCCAACGAACAGCTATGGTCATACATGAACAGATAACATTTCACTTAGAGTAAAATATTTGAGCGAAGCATTACTTTACTGACACACAGTAACTCACAAAAGTGAGTACACCCCTCAAATAAATAAAAAAATCCCATTATATCTTTTTATGGCACATCACTGAAGCAGGTGTGTTAAATTTGGTGTTAACACTCTCACACTTTCTCATACTGGTCACTGGAACTGAAACATTGCACCTCATGGCAAAGAAAAAAAAGAATTGTTCTACATAAAGATGGCCTAGGCTATAAGAAAATTGTCAACACCCTGAAACTGAGATGCAGCACAGTGGCCAAGACCATACAGTAGTTTAACAGGACAGGTTCCACTCACAACAGGCCTCGCCATATTCAACCAATATTTTCTTTTGAAAATAGACATACAGTATTAGTGATGCCAGCATTGCTACAGAAGTTGTAGGGGTGGAGGGTCAGCCTGTCAGTGATCAGACCATACCCTGCTTACTGTATCAAATTGGTCTGCATGGCGTCCCAAAAAGAAGCCTCTTCTAAAGAAAGCCTGCAAACAGTTTACTGAAGACAAGCAGACTAAGGGCATGGATTATTGGAACGATAAGATAAATGTATTTGGCTCAGATGATGTCAAGCATGTGTGGTGGTAACCAGGTGAGGGGTACAAAGACGAGTCTGTCTTGCCTATAGTCAACCATGGTGGTGGGAGTGTCATGGTTTGGGGCTGCATGAGTGCTGCCAGCACTGGAGAGCTACAGTTCAGAACCATGAATGCCATTATGTACTGTGATATACTTAAGCAGAGCATGAACCCCTCCTTCGGAAACTGGGCTATATTCAAACGGCCCAAACACACCTCCAAGACGACCACTGCCTTGTTAACATAAAACTGAGCATGTCTCCAGACCTAAACTCTATTGAGCATCTGTGGGACATCCTCAAACGGACGATGGAGGAGCACAAGGTCTCTAACTTCCACTAGCTCAGAGATGTGGTCATTGAGGAGTGGAAAAGGATTCCAGTGTCAACCTGTGAAGCGATAGTGTACTCCATGCCCAAGAGAGTTTGACATTTTCTCTTTCACTTTTATTGCCAGTGGTTTACACATTAATGGCCCTGTTTTGAGTTATTTGGAGGGGGCACCAAATAGACACTGTAATACAAGCTGTACACTGACTACTTTAAATCTTCAGTGTTGTCCAATGAAAGGATATAATAAAATATTTACAAAAATGTGAGGGGTGTACTCACTTTTGCCAGATACTGTATGTGCATGCACTAGACAGTTAAATACAATAGGGAAGAGGTGAGCCAGCATCAGCATATCAGCACAGTAGCACTATTGTAATCTAGTATTGCAAATGGGTGCTGTTTGTTTTAGTCTGAGAACAGCTGTATGCCAGTGATAGTCACCAGTTCAAGGCTGGCCAACTGCGAGCGATTTAATGAACCTTCATACTAATGGAGTCATTAGGAAACCTTGTTCAGTCCGGCTAGAGTTACATAACGCCTTCCAGCAGCACAATGCAGCACAGCCGGGCTGATTATGCGAAGGCTACGTGTAATCTGCAGGTTGACAAATGTTTGGCGTCATTGACGCTAACTGCCAAATGCTGGGATGGTGGTCAGAGCAGGCTTCTCACAAGCACCACTCTCCATTTTATCAGGCTCATGCAACACTGGCTGTCTTTATTGCGCAGAGCTCGGTTGTGTTTCAGACAAGTGGCATCCTTTAGTGGGTGACATTTACATGTGTTGTCACGACTTTCCTGTGCATCCTCATCCCCTGCCATCCTCAACATTAGGTTACATTACTGAAGAATCGACTTTTCTCTAAAGTTTGCCTTTTAGCAGATAAACTCCAAATGACTCTGAAGTCTGGAAGGCCCCTCATCTGGTTGATGAAGCAGGCTTTTCAGCTGAGAAAAAGATTGAGAGAGTGCTAGAGAGCGAGACAGAGGACAAATCAGCACACAGCTGCTGAGTGAACTCAGCATGAAGGGCTTGTAATGGAATGCTCAGTCAGAGGCCAGAGCCTCCTGTACAATATTAACTGGGGCTCGATGTGCGTCATCCAGTAAACAGCTGACCCTGGGAGGGTTGGGGGCGGGGGTAAAATAGCATGTCTCTCTCTCTCTGTCTCTCTCTCTCTTTCTATTAAACTTTTGCTAGGCTGCATATGTTCTGTACTTTACTTTCATGTTTCTTTATAATCCCATTTCCAAAACAAGTGCATTCACTCCATGGCCCTTACAACACATATATGGACATCAAACTGCAGAAACAGTTTATGCTTGATCCTTATGCTTGATCATTTGTCCTGCTTTCAGCACATCAACTTAAATAACTGACTGTTCACTTGCTGCCTAATATATCCCAAATGACATATGTCAAATAATGAGAGGTACCATTGTAATAAAATAACTATAGTATTTATTTACATTAGTTATTTACTCTTCCTGTCTGCGGTCTTATCTGGGTATCTATTAAAAAAAAGAATATGTAAAAATAAATAAACTATAAATAATAATAATAATAATAATAATAATAATAATGATAATGATGATGATGATGATGATGATGATGACGACGATGATGATGATGACGACGACGACGACGATGACGACGACAACAACAACAACAACAACAATAATAATAATAACAATGACTATAACTGCTGTTATTACATTAATAATAACAGTATAACAATATTATAATGTTATATACTAATATTATAATTATTATTATTGTTGTTGTTATCGTAATTATTTATACTATTTCTTATATGAATAATACTAATAATAATATTTTTCTGTTTTTCTTTCTGCTTTCTTTCTGTGGTTAATTCCTGGAGATTCTATAGATGTGTATTATATGTTGCCAAATGTTGTGCAAATTGTGTTGGTCATTTTATGGTTCATTGTTATTTGGACTGTCTACCTAAGCTGATGTGCTTGATGCCAATAATATGTGTAATCCAGCTGTTTCAGATGGCCATGCATTTTTGTTGTGTGTACAGAGCTTGTAACTTACTCTCAGAGTTTGGCAGCCTGACAACACTGTGCATTAATAGGACAGGAAAACATTAAAGTTATGATATGAGGAACATTTGTTTCATAAGACCTTTAGCAGCAGTGACACTGAAAGAGTCAGGGCAGTAGAGAGTGCTATTACTGTATTCAAGTGAGAAAATGAACAACTGCAAATAAAATGTACATGCTTGCTGTGAAGCTGACGTTGTTTTTCATTACCTGCAGAAAACAGAGACACAATATAAAACACACAGATATTACACATATGACCACGCACACACGTGACTGGCGTAAATGCAGTGTTGAGAGCATTAGTGGATAAGCTGGAGGAGTCGCTTGTCCTTTTCACCGGGGCTGATTGTGTTTCCTGTCACGTTTCACAGCTGCTCTGGAAGCGTCACACACAATGACACACGCTGGGCCTATGAGTTCAGAGTGCAGACTTTTCCATTCTTCATCAGGTCTTTTGTTCTGGGTTTGGCCTGTTAGTTCATCAGAACAATACTCTTAACACATGTACAGTATGTCATTCCTCAAACCCCATCAGGTAAAACATACATCAGTTCCTTGTGCTGCTGTCGGCCCAAGAATTGTAGATTATATTTCTGAAGCTGTTAAATCGGTACTGTGGCCAAACTGAAAACTCTAACCATTGTGAAGTCCATTGTAAACATGCCTACAAAATAGTCTTGAGAAAAAAGATCAGAAGATTTTCTGATTTAAAGAGAAGGAAACCATTCTGATGATGGATCCCAAAGATGAGAGGAACTTCCCTGAAAACGTGAAAAAAAGTACTTTGGTACACGTAAAAGAGGATTAGTTGTTAGAAATACTTCTTTCCTCTAGATGGCAGGTGCAGAAGGAAGACACATGGCTACCTCTTGGAAGCAGAATATCACAGCTGTATTTATTGGCCTCTGCGTGAGTGGTGCATTAGTGGATTTCTTTGTTGTCATGATGGTATGAGGTATGCATGCTGGGAATTGTAGTGAACTCTGAATGACAAAAACATAAATCAAATATAGCAGTTGTAAGACCAGACGTGCTGCTAGAATATTGGACCCCTATTCATTCATTCATTCATTCATTCATTCATTCATTGTGCAACCCTCTTATCCATTTCAGATCGAGGGGAAGCTGGAGCCAATCACAGTTGACTATGGCCTCCATTCACACACACAGGCAATTTAGAACAACCAAATAACCTAAATGTGCAGTGGGAGGAAGCCCACTCAAAAAAAGAACTTCACACAGAAAGGTATCTGTGACTGAACCAGGGTTCAAACCCAGGACTTTCTTGCTGGAGGTAGCAGCACTAACCACTGCACTAACCACTATTAGAAACCCTATATTATAAAATTCTCTTTCTCTGAGGCCTCCCCTGTAGTAGGCTCTTAGAATCGTCCTAACGTCATCACCTAAATCACCACTTTGCCTCTGGCACTATGTGAATGCCTTGATTCATCAAAGAACCTCAAAAAACATCACCAGCATGCTCAGAGCACAAAATAAAAAATAAATTAAGTTCATTAGAGGGCTCATTTACATACTGCAGCCATCTGTAATATCAGATGATACATTGTGCTGCCTCAATGTGCGTTCAACATTAAGAGTCAAAGGAATTCCAGATGAACTGCACTGAAGTGAACAGAATTGTAACTTATCTCAGTGATTACCAGTCACCCTTATAGAGGGGAATCTTCTACACTTGAGATAACACTAGATAACACTCACACCACCAGAGTTGGGAATGAATTTCTTCCAAGAAAGGGTTGTGAACCACTGAAACCATGAAGTAATGGCAGAACGGTCTTCATATGACACTTTTCACTTAGTTCCACCTTGAAAAAAAAAATAAAACTCATATCGAGGGTTTGTTTTGAGTATGTGGGGATGTGTGTGGTGGTAGTGGTGGAGACTGGGGTTGATTATGCTGTTGATTGCATTGCTTATATGTCTCTCAAATGCTAATTTAGAGCAAAATAATCCATGATGTGGAGAATGAATCCCAAAAAACATGACCCCTGCAGTCCTATAGTGAACTGTGTACATGAGAGGCCTCTGGATAGGCCTACACCCTTATGTGTACCAGAGTCATTAATTCAATAAGTTTGAAAGCTTTTACTTGAGCATGGTTTTAGGAAACTCTACCCACCTTATCAAACCCTTCATGAAGTGTGTTTTGGCCATAGAATACTAAAACTCGGCTGGAGTTGAGAACTTGTACTAGAGGGTATAGCAAAATGTTGATGAAGAAAGCAAAACCAATCTGACCTAGATGTGACATTAGTTCAGTGCCCAGGCAACTGGTGGAGGGGGTTAGTGGAGACTAGCACTGCATCACGTAGGCCTCTGCCGGATCCACGCCTGTCTAGGGATGTTGGCACTTGTCCAAAATCTGTTTCTAGTGTGCTGTTGCATAAAGAGAGATTCAGAGTTGCACTACTTTTGAGAAGAATATGATCCCAACTGGGTGATGCTGATTACCTCTGCTTATGTCATCGCAAAATGGGTTTACAACTAGGGTTATTGTTATTGGAGATTTTACAAGGGACGTCCCGATCTGATCTCAAGCATCATCATCAGGGCAGATCAGTGCATTTTAAAATGAGCGAGCATAATATTATTATTTAAACTGGAAAAGACCACAAGTGATGTTTGCAATATAGCAGAACTGCATTTAATACAAGCCGTTTGAAACGACTAAACTCTCAATGGAGTACATTGAGTTCAGGCAGATGACTCAGGTTCAGACTGCACCAAAGCAACACACACTGGAGGACACTTTTAAATAGAGAGAGAAATGTCCTTGAGACAGTTAAAAAGCAAAAAAGATTACAATGAGGTTGACTGAATTAATCATGTTAGATCACCAGTCAGTTAATGTGGTAGAGAATATAAGATTTCTCCATCTTTTATAACTATTATGTGCCCTACCCCATTGGTGATGACATCAGATGTGACCGCAGTTAGTTTACCACAGACATTTGGAGTTCACATATTTGCCCAGTGTTGAAACTTAGCCTCAGTGTACACTGGATTAACCACTTGTTTGATTTAAAACATGCGGTATAGCTGATCTCATACAGCACACAGTGTGTAAAACAGGCAGTCGAGGCACTTGAGAAATGGGTTCACATCATTTTATGGTACAATGCAAGAATTCAATTGTCAGTTATCAAGCAAATACACTGGATTGATGTACATTAATGAATATCAAGAGGCTGCAGTGAAACTATCTATGAAAATACAGGATCAGGACTGCAAATACTCAATATTAAATGACACTTGGGTGCAAGAAATCATGATTAGGATATCCCTAGTTATTACATTTATTGCTATCATCATATTCAGAAGTGAATGCAACATCACATGTCTGTAAGCCCATACTGAAAATGGCTTTGTGGCATATATCATAAATCTGAGTTCCCAAGAGTTCTAACTCTCAGTAATAAGCCCAAGTTCACACGCAGGACAATGAGGTGGATAATGATAATGCAGGTATCTGGCCCGTCTGTTTTTCTTAAGTTCTGCCTATAGTGTTTATGTGATTCCTAAGGCCCAAGCCTTTAACCCAAGAGTGGGTTAAATTGGGACATGGGCTGTCCACAGTGCCTAGGTCCACACTCTTCGGGCACAATGGCTACCCATGTCTTCCAGTCAACAGCCAGTGCCCCTTGGTTTGGTCTATTTGGAACCAGGCCCTTTAATAGAATCTCTTTGATGATGAGTCAGTTAGACTTTATTTATTGCACATACTGTTGTGCAGGCTCTATACTGTACACACAATGGCCTGGGTCATATCTACATATCCTCTTGGGAATTTTCCCCTCAGGTCTGGCCTTCTGCTGCTGCAGGACTACACTGGATTATTCTGTGAACTGTTTTCACCCTAATATCCTCATTCTTTTGAGAAGCCAGGAAGCTCAGACACATGACTGAGGCCACAGCCACGGACAGTTTCACACTCTGGCTCTTGTGTGAGGGACTTTGGGAACATAAAGTCTCCAAGACAGCAGGGAGTGAACAAACAGAGCCTTTTTTCTCCCTGAATAATGCCAGTGTAACACAGTTATCCTGCCCCTGCACTCAAGGCAAAACTCCTGATAATCCTTTTGCGTCAGCAAAGTTTAGAGGGTTGTTTTTAAGGTGATTCACTGGCACTGGGCGATGCTGAAGGAGGAGGCCTCCCCCTGCAGACTGGAATGAGCATTACACACTGCTGTTCCTATTCATCAAGCTCTTAAGTGCCAGGCATGCACTATTTGATTGTGGTGTAGATTTCTGTTGTTTCACACCCAGACTAAACAGAATGGATAGCCTACTGAAGTGTGTGGAAACTCTGATTATTTTCTGCAAAGCTTACTGAGCTGATGCCACTGACAGCTAAAGTTCTGCTCAGATCATTGTTATTTTCCTGAATAATCGAAATTCTTGAAATTTACCACATTTTAGTGCATATTTATTATTAATATTCCCAATATAGCATACTGGAATAAAGCAAAACATGAAATGTAGCCTGTGTAAAATTCTGTGTACTCTTTAAGCTAGTACTTAAAACAGTCTCCAAAAGTTTCTTGTTCCCAGCTAAGACCCTTTCCCTTAGATTTACACCCCCCGCAGAACACTTCTACCTCAGAAATATATTCGTAGGTCATCCTGTAAGATCCCATCACTGATTTTCTTGGGGATGGCGAAGGCTTTAAAAGGCTTAATTTGTCCTGAAGTAGATCATGTGAAGGTTACAAGCAGAAAGTTATTTTATAGTCTTCCATTGCTTTGAAAAGGACAGTGATATTCAGTTTTAGACACTCAAGTGCTTAGGTCAATAATAATTTCTGAAGATACTTGGTTGTTGAGTGTAAGCATTAACAACTTGAAGGTTCCCAAAATATGAAGAGTCACATAATTTATTACATAAAGTCTACACTTGACTTGGATAATGGCCTTATGTGTGAAATAACCTCTTGTTAGGTCTCATTAAATAAGAGACTTTATTAAAAAAAAGTAGAATCACAGTAGTAGGTTGGTAGAAAGGTCCAAACTTGTGCACACAGCAAATGTTTCCTTTTTAAGAGAAAGGTCATTGAACAGTACTTTAGATAACTACATATTGATTGAGTAGTATAAACAAAATATTGACTGAATTCACAGAAAAAAGTACAGGTGCCTTTGTTGTGTGTCCAAAGTGGATAGTGGAGCAGTGCTGTTCAAGTCCATTAACTTTATCAATTTTATGGGGGGGGGGGTTTACCCGTTAATTAAATTAAGCATATTTTCAAAGAACAGTTTTTTTTACATTTATTTATCAATTTATTTATTCAGCATATTGAAATCTAGCAAATAAATATTTATGTATGAACATGTATAAAAAATAGTAAATAATTGCAAATGTTCCATGCAGAAGTCTTCTACATAAATATCAGCTTCCTTTGTGATTTGTTTCTTAACACTTAAAGACATGAGGTATATACACCCACACAGAAACATACATTTTGGAATTAAAATGGCACCCCAGAAAACAAAGGTAGGGATTTAGCACAGTTTACCATTAGGTAATAGATGCTTTTAAGCTACAGCCTTTAACATTCATCTGTTGAGATGGATTAGTCTTTCCATACCTTTTTCCATAACAAAGTGAATCCATGTTTTCATCCAGTCTCTCTTCCTAGTTATGTAACTAAACTAGATGCTTATAACCAATAGAAAACATTATGCTGCTACTGCCTTAAATAAGTTGCTGCCCTGGCAAAATGATGTAGAATAGTAATGCAGTGAATATTAAACAGCTGTTTAATGGCTTTGGTAAGTAAATCACGAAGTGGGCTTGCGGAGATCCTCTCTCAGGTAGTCTACACCTTCAGGGGCAGTGTGACTCATCACTGAAGTAAAACTAATTAACACACTTGTCCACAGTAATAGCTTGCAGCCAAAATTAGCCCTCTCACATATACCGTATTTCCCCAATTTCCGGCCACGGTCAGTATAAAATGCAGAACATGGAAAGTACCATTGCTTACCTCCAATTTATACTGGAAACCGAAAACAAACATGTTGTTTCCCAGAGCTAGCATCAGTTAGCAGTTAGCCTAGCCATCATGGTAGTCGTCCATGCACCAAAATACGCAGACTGTCAGTGTATTGTAAAATAAAAGTGGTTGTAGACTTGATCTTGTCTAAATGCAGCATATGATTAGCTTTACTAAGTATAACCTCAATATCTGGTTGTCATATTCTGGTTAATACGAAATGAATTTGAAGAAAAATAAGAGAGAAGGATGCTGAAAAACAGCTCTGCACTGCTCCATCACGCTACTACGCACCTCTGTGTATATGATGGGTGAATTCTCTCACTTAAATGACGCTGCAGTACAGTGATGTAAATCATCCGTCTACATATAAATTCTTCAGTATAAAATTGGCAACACTGGAATGTCAAGTTAGATGCTTTTACTTCAGATCTGTAAATTCAGTAACACTGCAGCTAATAACACGGGGCGACTTATCTTAGAGTTTTAAAACATAAATGAGCATTTTCTGCAACTTATAGAAACGGGTGACCTATAATGTGGGACAGCCTATCTGTCGCTGTAGAACATGGGTTCATTAGCCAGTGATGAGAGCTGATGAGCAGGTTTAGTTCACTGCAGTATTTGAGTTTTCTTATCAGGCCCAAGATCAAATGATTCCTTTCTGTCTTCACACTTCTGCAGTGACAGTTTCCTTCAGCAGAATTGCACAGTATCACTATCCCCAGGCAAAATTATGCTAAATGACAGCATACATGAAGACACTAGTATATATAGACTGTATTGCAATATAGAAATACCCATATGCAATAATTATGTGCTTCTTATATTGCAAACAATCCATTCTACAGAAATGGTTTAAATAAAATGTCCTTAAAATATCTCCTTATGCTGATTTGGATATAAACACAAGGGTTTTCTGTCTGGTTAATGCCTGCCTACCCCGCTAGATCCCGAGACACACAGATGCATACACACAGATACACCCTGTTCGCCAGTGTGGAGTGCTGGCAATGACGTTAGTAAAAGAGAAGGGAGGTGTATTTACTCTAGTGATTTGTTACACATCTTTTCTGTTTTTCCTTATTTATTCCAATGTCCTGCAGCTCCATGCATATTTAGCACTTCTCATCTTGTGCAAATTCACAATTTTGCACAATTTGCTTTTCTTGAGTTTTATTTTTGTATAGTTTTATATATATTATTTCATGCATCACTGATACTGAATTGGTAAAATTAGATTCCTTATAGTGTAACAATAAATATTTAATTCAGAATACTTTCAGGCCTCTGCATCTATCTATCTGCTTAACAAATTTATGTTTCTATTTATCTTACTCTAGTTTATTCCCCATTTCTTCTTACTTTTTGTGCGTTTAGTCACAGAGAAATATAATTCCTCTTTTGTGTCCACAGAGAGGTAATGTACACATTAGCATACAGATAGAAAGTGGAATTCACTGAATACACCTCTCTTTCTCTCTCGCTCTCTCTTCCCTTTCTTTACTCCATCCATTTTTCCCATCTGTCTTTTTCTTCTACTTTTCCTTTTTCATCCCTCACCTCTCCCCCCCCTTAC
The DNA here is from genome assembly GCA_037576955.1 of Lepidarchus adonis. Taxonomy (NCBI): domain Eukaryota; kingdom Metazoa; phylum Chordata; class Actinopteri; order Characiformes; family Lepidarchidae; genus Lepidarchus; species Lepidarchus adonis. Next base: position 2,098,136 of record JBBIGC010000002.1, read on the forward strand.
TCTCTTCTTTTTCTAACTCCCACCACACGCCACTCTCTCTCTGTCTCTCTCTATCCTCTTCCCTCCCCATGTTTTTCTTTCCCTTGTCTCTGCCTGACTTGCATTATTCTTTCTGGCTCCCTGCGACTCTCCCACTCTCCTTGCTGCTGCTCGGTAATAACTCATACGTCGTCATCTGGAACTGCAGCTGAAGGCTGGGGGAGGAGAGAGGAGGGAAGAGTTCAATGGAATGCCTTCTCTATGATTTATGGCTTTCGTGGCAATGACGCAAAACAGTCAAATTAAAACTGAGACCCTTTTTACCTCACACCATATTCTTCCACCCAAATACACACACAAGTATGTTTTTATACAATGTAAGGACAAGTAATAGTAATATCTCATTTGTATTTAATATATTTCTGTACCGATATGTAGTAATATTTATTTCTATATGTATGCAGATTATATTATAAATGCTAACATATTCAATGGCTTGTTCATAATTCCTCTTATCCTCTGGTCTCTTCCTCTGATCTGTCTTGTTAATCTGTCTGGCTAACTCTTGTCCTATGAAAACTATTCTAAGCTCATTCAATGTCACAACTTTTGTTTCCTTCATACTAAACTTAAGTCAGTTATTTTGTTTCCATCATTTTCTTTATAAGTCTGCTGTGCTGTCATGCTACCCATATATAAAAGGTTATTAATATTTATTTTACCATTCTTGACTGAATGATACTTACTCCAGTTGTACTTCACTTTTAATATATTTGGCACATAAGTTAAACAATAATGGTGGTAGTAGGCACCCCTGTCTAACCCATTTCCACTGATAGACCCATTTTCATGAAGATATTCCATTATTTAACATGTTTCACACAGTCAACAGCTATGCAATAGTCACTGCAGTCCTTCCATTCTTTGGCATGTTGTATGTATCCAGCAGTCATCAGCAATTAGATCTTTTTCTCTAGGTTTTGAGTCCTGTATGCATGTTTTGTAATTTCTTTCTTTTATTTTCTATTATTCTAGTTAAAAGATCTTGAGTATAATTTTAATGACATGTAAATAAACTACAGCAGTCTGCACATTTTCATCATTTTGTTTCTTCGGGACTTGGGATATAACCTGACATCTTCCAATCTGAAGGTTTTTAAGTGGAAGTAATTATGTACTATTAATTTGTGTATTTTGTAAAATTGTTAATATTGCCACTATCAGAGTAAAACTGCTAAATAAGTGTAATAGATATAGTGATTTGTCATTTAATGCTTTATTGTCATTGCACATTTAAGAACAATGACATTTTCCCTTACTATGCCTGAATACTATATATTAAAATAATAAATACATAACTACACATTACATACAACTACACATACATAAACAAGATCCTGAACACAATTTATCAAGTAAATATAAAAGCATATCATGGATGGATTAAAGCATCTTGTGGTCAGTATTGCACAAATTTTCCCATCGTTGCATATACTTTTTCATTTGCTGAATGCTACAGATAATAGTTCATAACATTCAAAGTGATTATTGCTCATTGTGAACACACCATCACACACTCCAACCAAATGTGACCACGTGAAGAAGGGCAGCCACCAATGGCGACCAGTGAAGTGGGGACGGTACCTTGCTCAAGGGTTACCTCAGTGGTGCCCAGGAGTCATGAAGATGTCCTCTGGAGAGGGCAGGGTTAGTCTGATTATCTTTTTCTATGTTCTTGTGACCTGAATCATAAGCAGAATTAGAAAATGTTAATATTCTGAGTGGAAATTGCTATATATATAATAATAATACTATATATA
>JBBIGC010000002.1:2101334-2111365 GCA_037576955.1 Lepidarchus adonis
TACCGTCCCCCTTCACTGCTCCCTGCTGCTCCATGTGTGCACGTGTGATGCAGCGGAATGTGTGCTGTGGTGTTTTTGTCATGGTATGTCTCTGTGGCATGTGTATTGTGCCCAGGTGGTGGGGTTGGGATGTGGCCTATACACTTTGCCAGAGCATACTTTATAGAGAGAAAGAGAGAGAAAGAGAGAAAGAGACTGTTAGGGATGTTTTATTTTTATATACAATGGCCCTAACACGCCGTCGTACTAATACGCCGTTGTAAAAATCAAGGTAAGTAGCTATCTTTATTTATCAGTTTTAGGATAATTAGATTTCTCAAATCAATACATTTAGATTATACATAGTAAATAAATAGTGATGCTCCGATCGATTGCCCAAAGATCGGTATTGGCCGATAATCACATTTTATGACACTATCGGTACTTGTTAAACTTGGCCGATCTTGGGAACCAATCATAATTGATGATGTCAATGAGTGAGGGCGTACAGGATGAGTGGGTACGTTTTGGTGCTGCAGTCATATATTACTGTAGATATATTACTGTACTGTGTAGATTTGGTCAGTGTAGTAAAATTTCAGGGGTTACTTTCAGGGGTTATTTTGTGTGTTTTGTTGGCTTTTTTGCCCTCTCCCCCTCCCTCTATCTCTGAAAAACACAAGGCTAAAGTTGGGCATCTTGTAACTCTGCCTTTCCATCTTAAATACAGAAGTGGTTCGATTACACTCTGCCCATGTCCGGTATCTAAATACTTCAAGTATTATTTCACTGCAACAACAGTGTAAAAAAAATAAAAAGTACAAAAGTAATACCTTTAAAATAATGTGAATTTGGAGACAGTACACGGGCAGAGTAATCTAACCGTTGCTGTATTTAAGGCGGACTGGCCAAATTACAATATGACCAACAAGCATTATGCACATTTTAGCAGCAAGAACTAAAATATATTAAAAAAAATAAAGTACAAAGCTAATACCTTTAAAATAACATAAATTTGGATACAGGACACAGACAAAGTGTCGTCTAGATTACATTCTGTCCGTGTCCTGTCTCCAAATTCATGTTAATTTAAATGTATTATTGCACTTTATTTATTTACTCTACACTTTTATAGCACATACTTTAAACACTGCAAGCTGTAAGCTAATGATGGTCGCAAAAAATAATCTGTGGTTAGTCGACTATCAAAACATTTGTTTGTGACAGCTGTAAAAAAACAAAAAAAAAACAACAACAGAGGCAACGTTTATAGTATTACCTTATTACTAAAAAGGATCCGAGTATTACAGCTCTACTAAATGTAACACGCTTCCGCCAATCCCCGCCTTAACGCAATGATTGGCTTGGGTGGTCGTGGTCAGCTTGGAATGCATTTTCAAAGCCGCATTGAATTTTGCTACACAAATCCCATGGCGTCATGATGAAAATGCAATCATAAGTGTCCTAGCTGTTAGTCTAAATGCATTTAGGACAAATAACATTTAAATGATAATTTTGCTACTGTTTCTGCTTGGACACGTTACACATTTGGGTTATATATTTTAATTTTAATTTTGCTACATATAAAGCATTAAAATAATATGCACTTTACAACTAAAGACTACTGTTGGAAATGGCAAATGTAAATAATATAATTTAATTTACATTTTTATTCTGCACCAAATTTTGTGATGGAAAATGTCAATTGAAATACAGAATTACATTGTCATTTTGCATAATGCATTGCCAATTGAATTTTGCTACAGATAAGCTTCCATAGTTTTATGTTATTGTGATTGTGATTCCCGATGAAATCACGTGCACACGTGGAGCAGCGGGCAGCTATCAACAGCGCCCGAAGTGGGGACGGTACTTTGCTCAAGGGTACCTCAGTGGTGCCTGGGCTGGGACTTGAACCTGCAACCTTCAGATTTCAGGGGCAAAGTCCTAACCACTAGGCCACCACTGCCCCACTTATAGTTATAGTTTAGCAGTGGTGTTTTTTCCCATCAGAACAGAAATGTTCTGGCCCAACTCAGGGAAAACCATGTCTGGGCCGTCACTGGGCCTGTTCTGGCCCAATTCGTCATTCTTTGTGGTATCTGGGCCAGAGGGAAATGGATTGTGTGGGCCCAACAGAACTGTTGCTATGCGTCAGATCTTATGAGTTGATTAAGGTCTGAAACCTTGTAAAAATAATCTGAGACTTTAGAGACCTTAGGGTGCCCAAACTTTTGCACAGTGCCATAATAATGTTTTTCTTTTTGTTGAATTTATGGCAGAAAAAGTAACTATGCATCAATGTTTGCTGAAAACATTGTGTATTTTTCCTTTGTCCTAGAAAGAGAGTGTTAACATCTTTTCAATTACAAAATTAACAATGTTATTTATCAAGAGGTGTCCAAACCGTTGCATACAACTGTATTTCTCTTGAAGTTGTATATCTGTGTTTACTATTCAAAAAGAAGATTACCTTCAATAAATAAAAGCCAGTTTAAGAGAATTGTTGGCATGACATAAAAAAATCACAACCCTGACCTGTCTAAAGGAAATGGAGGGGAGAGAAACTGCAGGGCATTTTCTGTGTTGTAATAGGAATCCAGTATCAAGTACATAATCATCAAGTACATTAATCTTTTTACAGTGGCAGCCATTAAATGTAAAGCAAGGTGAATTGAGACACACATGCTTACACACATACACACACACACACACACACACACACACACACACACTAATGACATATGCATCAGAAAGTTTTAGACTTTTGAAAAACTTTTAAAAAAATGAAATATCACAAATGAAAGCAGAAGTCATTTGCAGTGAAATCTTTTTTCATTTCATTTGTTTCACGCAGCGATGGACAATTCAGTGAATGAATTTTATGCACTTGTGTATTTTTCTACTGATGGTCAGAATATGAGCATAACCCATATTACTTATCAATTATAAAAAGCAAAATTTCGACCATACATCTGAATATTCATGTTTTTATATATACAGTGGCTTCTACACATCCTTGGTTTCTGCACAAACCTGACAAGTTGACAATGCATGATGACATTCAATCAGCAGGAATGAGAAGTGGGTGGGCTTTGCATGAAATATTCAAACCTGTACAAATCCTTAAATAATTGTTTTGAAAAATATATATTTAGGAATGGAATAAATTAGGGGGGTAATCAATATATATTCATTAATATAAAACAAACTATTTTAAAATATGATATTAATACAATATTTAATAAAGAAAATATAACATAAGATAAATATTATGGAAAGAGGAAAAAACCCTGGTCACCAGTGGACCAACTGAAACCAAACTCACACCATTTCTCCTCAATACCAGAACCATTTATAGTGCTCGTATAAAACAGAAATTCAGCTCTCAGCTGAGACTCTTTGACAACTTGGACCAAAGCTCTGACCAAATTCATGTCCATCCCCCATGATTTACTATAAAAGATTTCCACAAAGCCAGTTTTGCCTGTCCAGTCAAAAAATTGGTCAGGACACATTTGGAGTACTGCACTTTGGAGTATTTATAAATATATACAATTGTTAAATATAAACTATATTTACTATATATAAATATAAACAATTAAAAGCATGTTCAACAGTGATTGACACTTATCAGTCCTCCTGGCTCTGGCAGGTTGTTCATGAGTGGTTGCAATGGTTTCTTGCAAACATTACTAACACTAGGTTAAACCATATTGTAATATTTTTGATGATTTGTTTCATGTACAACTGTCAGGACATAGTGACAAGTTTGAGAAAGTACAACCATTTTTTATAAGGGTTACTTACTGTAGCTCCAAGGGCAGCTTTCATAAGGCTATATGACATGCAAAAGTATTTTAAGAAAATTCACACTAACCTACATTTCCACAAGTTTCAGTCTGACAAGCATCAGTTGACATAAAGGCTAAAACAGAATGTGCAACATGGACACTAATAATAAGCATTTATAAATGTCTGTAAAGGTTAATGTCAGTTTCCTGTTGATTAAGTCTTATGAAATCTAAATATTAAATTAAAAACTCTCAAACTGTTTAATAAAGGTTCAATAATTCATAAATAAAAAAATTAAATAGTGGTCACCAATGCATACACATATACTAACTACAAAAAATAATCTAACTTTGCTATTAGCAATGAAATATACTGCAAACAAGATTGAGGTGAACATGTTTAGTGTCTCTTCTAGCTAAAAATAAAGTAAATAAAAGCATGTAATTTGGGGAGAAAAATTTATTCTAAACAATAGCAAATTCATTACAGTATTTGGCATGTCATCCAAAAACACATAAAACTAATCAAATTTAAAATTAAACAAACATACAGTAAAGACACTTTTTGGAACTAAGACAGAACTGAATCATATGCACATGATCTGAAAACCTTCACATTCACTCGGCTTTTACAAACCTGCTCCAACATTCTGTACTTTAGACGCCTCCAGTATTACATTCAGATTTAATTTACAAAAATCACAAGAAATAAGAAGATAAAGAAATAAAACGTATCGAGGCCTCTGTAGACAGGACCATGGTGCTCAAGCAAGGGCAACTTAATACGAGTCAGTCCAGCTCAGTGCTGTTAGCTTTGCGAAACACACCTGTGTTTCACCTTGATACTGACCTGAGTCATATTTGTCAGCCAACATCAGTCCAAGCTTGATTACTAAAGGCAGATAAGTCTGCAGTAGCCACATACAGCCAGAGGATGGCAGTATAACCCCTACATGATTGCCAAATCAGTCCAGCAGGAGGATAGTCATGCTTCAAATCAAAAGATGGAAAATAGCAGCATTTAAACCAAAAAATACAACCTATAAAACAAAGATGCCTTTGTGTCACTTCAAATATATACATCTCAAAAAAGAAAAATTGGATAAAAATGAGTCTGCACAGCGTTACAGGGGTACCAATGTCCTGTTGTGAAGCACCAGCATCCAACACAGTTTGGTATTTTCTCTGCTTAAACACATCTGAATGAACTCACCTGTTAAGCATTAGGTTTAGTCGTTGGACACCAGCTCTCAGGACTGGATTTAGGCACCTCTGCTAAAGTGTACTGATTGAAAGTAAACTTAAACCTAAATATCTAGTTATGATTGAGTAATCTTGCAATAATAAAGAAGATATATTTTATTTTCTAAAACAGTATAGCGTTTAAGTACTAAAGAAAAAAAGAAAAAAAACAAATGTTCTAATACAATATGCATAATCAAACTTGGTTGTGTTTTGTATTTAGGTTATTTTGCATGTGTTGGTCAGAAAGCAGTTACATCTCATCGGGAAGTGAACACTCTGACAGTGTTCTCTCTCTCCTCTCACGAGTGGTCACATAGTTTAGCAGGTCAATGGCTGTGACGATGCCGAACACCATCTGTTTCAAAGTGGATGACCCATCGCTCATGTCTATGTAGGGACAGAAAGAAACGCAAGTTAAAGAGGGACATATCTTTTTCTCGCATTCAACCCCAGTTACACAGAGTTACACAGTTACTCTGGAGGAGCTTTCTGTTCCATCTTGTACAGCAGTAAAAGATCTTGGTGTGATTATTGACCCCAGTCTTTCATTTGAAGCACATATAAATAACACTACTAGGACTGCCTTCTTTCATCTCAGGATAAGGAATATGATGTCATCACATGACTCAGAAAAACTAGTTCCTGCTTTTGTTACCTCTAGATTAGATTATTGTAATGCATTCCTCTCTGGATGTACTAGTAGGTCCATAAATAAGCTGCAGTTAGTCCAAAATGCAGCAGTAAGTTCTTACTAAAACCAGAAAATACGAGCACATCACTCCCATTTTATCTAATCTGCACTGGCTCCTGCTTAAATTTCGCATTAAATATAAAATATTATTATTAACCTATAAAGCTCTAAATGGTCTTGCACCACAGTATTTGAGTGAACTCCATTATAATCCACCATGTCTACTTAGATCACAAGGTGCAGGCCTTTTGCTGGTTCTCCATGTTGCAAAGGTCACAGCAGGGGGCAGAGCTTTCTCTTATAAAGCCCCACAGATATGGAATAGTCTTCCAAATATAATGCGGGACAATTGCTCAGACACAATAGTCCTCCTACAATTTAAAAGTACAGGATTTAAGTAAAAAAAAACTTTGAACAGACCATATCATTGAAAATATCAGGTTATTTGCTCGTCCCAATTTTATACAGCCCAACCTGAACTGATAATCCCACAGATCGTCAAAACCATGGACACACTTTCATAAAAGAATCAATTCAATCTAGATCAGCTAAACTAATCCATTGATCTATTTGCTTCTGTCATCTCTGAGTATTTATTGTGATATGTGATATTTTCATTGTGCAGCATTTTGGGCAACTGTTGATTTTTCACATGTTTTATGAACAAACGCAGCTTCACTTAGTTCATGTCTAATTAATGTTCATCTTTTGAGTTACTTAATGATATGGCAAGAGTAGCAGCTGACATTGCCAGACATTAAATCTCTTTCTCATGAAGTGCTCTGATAACTTGTTCTATGAGGAGCTGCATTTGATTCTGTTTTAAAGGAGGAATTGTGAAGACAGATACAGTATGTATATAATTTCAAAATCTAGTCAATGATTTACATGCCATTATTCAGGCATTTAATGTTCAATGAGCTTTAATCACTACCTATGACCCTTCCCCCAGTCACGTTACAATGAACATGGTATCTTGGCAAAGCCCCACTACAGCGTTTTGAACTGCTGCCAATGCAAGATCATTAGACATTTAAACACAGGGCAAAAAAGTTCTGTCACCTCAGCTAAGAGATGCCTGTGCTGGTAAGCATCAGTGTAAGATCAGGTGGTATTATGTAACATAAGGTGTGATTACTTACATTGGATTTGCTCATGTACCACCAGAGCAAAGTGGTCCGTCTCCAGGATCCGGGAGAGTTTGCCCAGGTTATCTGTGAGACGGACCTACACCAACACACAATCAAAAGATATGGGTTCTTCAGTTCAACTGCACAGATCTAAACCAACAGCTTAGTTTTGATTTAAGCAATTTTGAATTTAAAAATTAACATAGTGATTTAGCACAGAGTCATTCTTGGTACAAACAAGCTCACAACTTCACTTTTGCTTTATCTTGGAACAATTATTGTTATTTTGGACCTTTTTTGTGCTTTTCAACCATTTATAAAAATTGGTTAATACATCATATGTACATACATGATTAACATTTTACATAGAACAAACAATTAATGTGTGGCATATTTTGTGTTGACGTTGTTTTGACATTTGTGTGGTCTTGGACGACTAGTTTACACTTCGGTAATATTCCAGCTTGAAGACACTTGGTTCAGCTTGTGGATGTGTTTGAGTAGAGGAATTACTAAACAGTGCTGGACCAATGTCACACACCTCTGCTTTAAAGGCTCAATGCAACTGGTCAGCAGGTCAAGCCAATTCATTCAGTTTAAAGAACACCTTATTAAAAACATAAAAAAATGCTCCAGGAACAATACAGCAGCTAATTCCAATTTAACATCCCTTATACAGTTACATATACAGTTATATACAGCTATCTCCACTAGAGGGAGAATGTACTTCCTACTGTTTAGATTGAGGAAAAGACACACGTGATGTGGGTGTGTGTACATGTGGGTGTGTGCACATGTGGGTGTGTGCACATGTGGGTGTGTACACACGTGGTATGGGCAAATGTGGACGTGTGTGCAGGAACACGTGGTTTTTCAGAGTGGGTGTGTCTGGCTGAGCGCCCAAATGAAAGTGAGCTGCTGCACGTTGATCTTGTGGCAGTTATATTTGAATGTGTCATGTAAGCAGAAAAATTGTTGTAAAGTGTATGTGTGTGTGTGTCAGTGAGACAGTGTGGGGTGCTTTATGTATTAATGTGTCCTTACCTGCTTAAACTGTTTGTAGAGCACCTTTATGACGGGATCTGATGGACTGATCTTACCAGCAAGCACCGACGAGAGCATGTTGCCCAGTGTGACCATACCCAGAATCACCCTGGAGAGAAACACACACACACACACACACACACACACACACACACACACACACACAGTTCATTCAATCCTCTTTGTGCTTTTATCCAGTGTGTGGGTTAAGAGGGTAGGGTGATTGAAATCAGTCATGTTGAATGTAAATTAGGCATCGGACTATTAATTTTATTAGAACTGCATTTATGATGCTCTGCAAGTGTATAAATCATTTCAGTGGTATCACTGTTGATTATTTAGCAAACAATCAAAACATCTTCATTTCTTTAACATCTTTGTAGTAATAATGTAATGTAGTAGTATTAATAATGTAATTATAAAACCTGGATACTAATGGAAGACTAATGTAGAATAATGAAATTAATTACATTAAGTTAATACAAAAATTGTTACATTTATTCAAAACAGCACCTTTGAACAGTTATTGCTAATTTTTACATAGTGATGTAAATTGAGATCAAATTGGCTGCTGAGAACAGCGGATATCCTCTTGTAAGAAAGGGACAATCCTCCATACTTAACCTATACTTTAAACAAACAGATTTTATTGTTACTCATCTTGGGCCAATTCTACTGGTCACTCATCATGAAATGACACAGTGTACTCTTTATGCATGTTAGAAACCAAAACATTTAATGATTTACTTTCCCAAAGTTATCTGCCAACTTATCAGGAGTCTGCTGTTTTCTTTTACTCTGGCGCTCCAGAATTTGTCCAGTTCTGTAAAGTTGATTGCTCTTTTCTTCACCCAAGCACCTCTGTAATAGAGCCAACCTGCTTTGTAGTTTGAGCAGTGGCAGAAGGGCACCAGGTCAAGGAATAATTAGACCACGTACAGTACACAGGCTGGAGAGGTTTCTTGTTTGGTAACTGTGGTTGCTGGTGCAGCTGTTTGGACCCGTTCCTCACTGACATGTCCACATGTGTTCTGTTGAGTCATTCAGGAACCAAAGCATCTGATGCTGTAGTTTAGTATGTGCTACACACAACCATAAAGAGACAGTTAAGAGAAAAATCTAATTCCCCCCAACCACTAATGGGATTAGATTAGTGAAGTTATGTGTAGTGTCAGAAGTTTGCTCCTTTAGTTTTATATTGGAGCTATGAGGCTAGTGTAATGGCTACCAATACTGCACTGACTATCATCCTGCAAGCACAAATTTTAGAATTGTGAATATTTCGACATAAATGCACTTGTGATTAAAACCTACCCAGCCTCATCGACTACTGGAGCCTGGTCAAAAGCTTTCTCCTTCAGAATCTTAATGGTGTTTTTAATAGTGACAGAAGGCAGAACAGTCAAGGGAGCAGACAGGCGCAACTCCTGAAGAGTTAGATTCCACCACCTAGAGAGACAAGAGAGAAAGAGAGAGAGTAAGACTGCACGTCCTGCATGTAAGGGCTGGTGTACTGTAAGTGGCAGGACATTTCTCTCATTCCTGAGCGTACATCCACATGCTGCATTATTACATCTAAGTTTAGAGTCGTCTCTCTGGGCAGCTGGGCACTAATACAGCCTGGAAGGGCTCAGGAGCAGCATAAGTAGTAATAAGCAGTAAGTAGTAATCAGTGTGCTAATCTCAATTGATTTTTCAACAAATAATCAACCACTATGGCTGTTACTACAGGTGCAGAAAACAAAACAAAATAGACCAATCAATGATCTAAGGCAACAACATTCATTTAGTATATAGAGAATATTTGTTCTCTGTGTTAATGCTAACAGACCATCTCATGCTGTGATATCTGTGGAACGTCATTATATTTTGATAATAAATTGCATTAATACCTCCCAGCTCATCTACATAATTTTCTCACCATGGTTTGTTCACCATCAAGTCCTCCTCTCTGAGAAAGCCTTTTTCACACATCCACTTGTCACTAAGGAATTTGGACCTGTGGAAAGATTTACACCCTCTTGATTAGTGATCATCACTTCCTTTAATAATTTGCTATATGTACATACATACATACCGTATATCTTCTAATAATAGCCTGTCTCTTTTAGTCGCCCGTTTCCATTAAACGCCGGGATCGAAAGATAA
>JBBIGC010000002.1:2119084-2138880 GCA_037576955.1 Lepidarchus adonis
ACTTGAATATATTGAATGAAACTTGAATATATGGAATTAAACTTGAATATATTGAATGAAACTTGAATATATGGAATGAAACTTGAATATATGGCGTTTCTCATCTTATATATATATATATTTTCCTAAACGGCATGCCATGGTGTGTGTGTGTGTGTGTGTGTGCGTGTGTGTATATATATGTAAGCTTGCACACTTTACCTTCACATTGCTCCAGGATCTCCTCAGCAGTGGTGTCATAGTGAGCCAGAGGGTTGCTGGGATTGCGGTACTGATCCAGAATGTGAGCATTGGGAATTTCATTTTTCAGACGCCAGGCCACACCCACATGAGACTCTGGAGAGTCAAAGCGAGCTGAAGTTGGGGTCCGAACAATTTCAGCACCAAGAGCACGCAGAACATCCACCTAACACACACACAAACAAGTTTCAAACATTCTTTATTTTCTAGAACAATCTGTATAATGACACCCTCCATATTCAACCACTAACCCTTTATAATAACAAAAATATCCTTCTGTCGCCTCTCAAAATTTCTTGATGTTATATTTGATGTTTGATTACATCATTGTGCACCAATGAGGAAAAAAATAAAAGTTTGAAAGGAAAGTGTCATGATTTCTGTTGATCCTGTTGAATATTAGAATTCTCAAACACTCACCTTCTCCATACTCATTTTCTCGGGCATAACAATGATGCACCGGTAGCCTTTCACTGCTGCAGCCAGGGCAAGCCCGATACCTGAGAATTCACACACACACTACATTAGTTTAGCTCTTCTCTTTGAGATCAAACATATCCAATGTGTAGGTGAAGAGTGCGGATTCATGGACATGGCATGTAACTCATTCATTAATGCCACTCCTCCATTAACAAACATCAAAAGTTCTCATGCAGTCAATCATTTGTCAGCACCTCATGTTCCTCATCAACCATTCCTGAATTGAAGTTCTGCAGCATGGCATGGCAGGGCAAATTATCCTGCTGAAAGAGGTCACTACCACTAAGGAATACTGCTGCAATGCCCACCCATTTATCCTGCTTCCAACACATCAGCTTTGAGAACTGCCTGTTCACTTGTTGCCTAATACATCCCACCTCTTGACAAGTACCAATGTAAGGAGATTACAATATTATTCACACACCTGTGTTTCCAGAGGTGGGCTCAATGATGGTGTCTCCAGGCTTGAGGATTCCAGCTTTCTCTGCATCCTCCACCATTCGCAGACTGATACGATCTTTCACACTGCCTCCGGCGTTAAAGAACTCACACTTAGCCACTGCAAACATACACATCAGCTCATTAACCAAGACATTACATTAAAATGCTACTGAAAAAAAACTGCCATAGAATTTTACCTAAAAAAATACAGAGTAGCAATACAAGCAAATATTAACCACATGTTTCTGTGAAAAGTACAGGCAGGGTGTTTCAGTACAGTGCTAAGAATACTTAAAAGTGGCAACAAAAATATAAATTAAGGTTACCACACTTTCAACACCTCAACACACCACAAACACAAAGCAAATCTTTTTTAACCTTTTAGTTAAGACCAACATATTGACAACATATATCTTTTTAATGACTATTATTTGATTTAAAATATCTTTTTGATTATACATTGTGGTATTTTATAGATCCATTTGTGTTACACTGCAGAGTTATGCACAAAGGATCCGCTCTTGTATTTACAGGTTAAACATCATTAATTATGTAGGGTGTTAAGAAGTAAGTAGAACTGTAATGCAGAGAAAGAGGAGGTGTGTGCTGATCATCTCTGGAACAGTCCACAAGAGATGGATTTTCAAGAGTTATGCAATCAGATTCTAGCCTCTGAAGTGAGTTAAGTCCATGGACCAGAAATCATAACATTGCACTCGCACCATAGTCTCTGTTCAGACAGCTGAGAGTTAATCAGTTTCACATGAGCTTTCTAGAAATATCCAATGCCTGTTTTTGAGCTTTGTTAAGCAGTTCACAATCGTTGGGCTTTGACTTCCACACGATTGCTTGTTAAATGAAAGCGGGGCTTAAGCAGAAGCCTATGCCCTGTGTGACCTATTCAACTGAACCCGTTCACCCACAGTCCAGGGTAAGCACTGTTACAAGGCAGAAATGGCAGAAAAAAATAGTACTTTTGGGCTAGGTCTCTCAGAAGATGGGCAGACGTTCACCAATTAAGAAAAAGAATGACAAAGAAGACCCGGGCCTGTTCAGCAGTCCAGCAACTGGTCTCTTCTGTTGACCTTTTAAATTACAATTGTACTTTTACTCATGTTACACACTATTTTTGGAATAGAGGTTTCAGTGTGTATTTGTTCGCAGTTAATATGATATTTGCATTTGCAATACTGATGTTGCATAGCATTGTAATATAAAAATAACCAGTAAGTATTAACTAAGAGTGTCCTGACCGATCATAGATCCAGATGCTTTAGATGCAGAATGCCTCATTGGGTTCAGTGGTGAACTGAGAGTATTCATACACTCCAACAAAGACTCTGCATAATTATGTGTTATTTTACTGTTTTGATGCATGAATTATTTTTGAGTAAAACAGTTAATATGAGGTAATGATTTTATAAGTGGGTAACTTTTGTCTAACAAAACACACACATACACACAAAGAGAGAGAGAGACACACATACACACAGACAAAGTAAACATTTTAGGCATTTAAATAAAATGGGGCACTGCTAACTCCAAGAAATTCCATTTCCAAGATCTCGTGACAAACCAAATCCAGCTTGGTGCCGACTTGTTCCTTAGCAGTCATCCTGAGGATTATAAACGCTGCCAACTTTAGATTCCTCAGTATCACTAGTTTGGCTGAACAAGCCTCACATTTCAGTGCAAGGTCCAAGAGTTGACCAAACTTACATTTTCTTAGCCCCATTTAAAACAGAAAAGGACTGAAAAAGTGTGTGTTAGCGTATAAATGACGTCACAGTAAGTCCCTGTACTCTTTAATATTTGAAAAACATTGTGTGTGTACATAAGTTAAAAATGATTTTAGGTCAAATGGTGTGTGTTCGTAAAAGACTATGAGCTTTTCTGTTTGGGTCACCTATACGAAGAAGTCTTTTAGAGTATTTTAGAGTATTTTAGAGTACCAAACCGGTTTGTCATCATAGTTCACAAGATGGTACTTTTTGGTAAGGCCAAAGCCCATAAAATACTTCACACAAGTACGTACATGGGTACTTGCTCCACCATTAAACAGTGCTTTTTGACTCGGTGGAAAAGGTGAAAAATACACGCAATGTTCATAAATGTGTAAATACCAGTGAGAATCCTTTCGGTTACAGTGTCCTACGCAGAAACGATGCAGCTTGCACTTGTTTTGTATTAAGATTTTTATAGAGACATGCTTAACAAGGCATTAATGCAACAAAGGGTAAACTCCACCAGTAAACAGAATACGTTTTATATTGGAGGACTACAAACATAATAAAATAACATATATAGTGACATACTTACCAAGGCACTAAAAATACATGTAATTTCACAATATTGAAAGCAATAAAATTATATCTTTTGCCAGCTATAATTATAATATATTGAGGGGTCTCTTTTGTGAATTTCCACTTCTGATGTATTTGTACAAAGTGGTCTAAATCTAGTTTGTATTATTTTCTCATGCTCTAAAAATGTAATCCTATAAGACATTTATTACAAAATAATTCATAAATGATTTATCAAAGAGTAATTTTCCCTATGGTGCTCTAGCTGCCCCAATACTCACAGATTTCACATTTCAGCCCAAACGTTTTTGGGATCTTGTTAACGCGGACCATTGGGGTATCCCCAATTCTTCTCAGGATATCAGGCAGAATGCTGGGGTCCTTAGTCCTATAGGAAGACAAAATAAAGAACTGTTAAAGGCCCAGAGTCAATACAATACAAGTACCAAAACACACATTGAAAAAAATGGAGGAGGTTTCACAAAGTGGGATTTTTCCATTGTTGGTTAGATAAAAGCTGTATTGCAGAACTAAAATCACTAGAAATACTAGGTCACATTTCCTTCCTTAGTACCAGCACTAGTCAATACTGCTGCTGAATTAGCTGTAGAAGTAGCATTAAATACAAAATGTTTAAATCAGGAATGTACAAGATTGATTACGCAATAACAAATGAAAAACATTTTTTGTTGTTGTTGTTGTTGTTTAAAATGGACCATGTACAATATTAAGCTGAAAAAGGTTGGCATTGATGCATTGCCATAGTTAGTCTAAAATAGTCTTAACACTGGGAAAAGCAAAAACTGAAAAAAGTATATACCAAAAATGCTATATATTTTAATATACAGTTAAATAATGTTAGGGCAAACATGAATTATATATGTATAAATCTATGGTCTACAGCAGAGCTTCTAGTGACTTGAGCAACAACCAGATTCAGATGTTGTTTTATACAGGAAGTATGTAACTTGCTAAAGGCCAGATAATTATTCTGTGGCCATATATACCAATCAGCCATAATAGTAAAACCACTGACAGGTAAAATGATTCTGCCAGGAGGTGAGATATGTGCACCAGGTGAACAGTTGTTTCTTGAAGTTGAAGTGCTAGAAGCAGGAAAAAAAGGTGAGTTGCAAGGGCCTTATTGTGATGGCTAATTAGTGCCAACCAAAAGTGATACAAGGACAACTTGTAAATCTGCAGCAGGGTAATACCCAAGGCTCAGTAATGCATATGTTGAGTGAAGGCTAGTTTGCCTGGTCTGACTCCAAAGATGAGTTCTTGCTACACAAAATGTTAATGCCGGCACAGATAGAAAGGTGTGTGTACACGGTCAGAGCTGTTTTGGCTACACAATATTACGCTATTAGGTGGTCATGGTTATGGCTGATCTGTGTGTATAGTCTATGATGACTAAAGCCTCAAAGCTATCTGTGCAGTTGTGAGCCTATCAATAGTCCAGTCAGTGTGATTCAGCAATCTACTCCATGAGTCAGAGGCATTCCGTAGAAGCACTTCCCCTTTTTCATACAGGAAACGAGTAAAACACGTTTGTTGAAACACCACAGCTGATTCAATCTCAAAATCTAAAACTAAATAGGCTGCTGTTTTGAACTTCCAACATGCCCATACAGGTTTATGACTTCTCTACTCAAGAACCAAGTCCATGTCCATGGATGTCCTGGCACAGAAGCTGTTGCAGCTACATGATTGAACTAGGTGAATGTCTATTGCTGCAGTTAAATATGGGTGGTATAAATGTACCAAATTTTTCTTTATATATGCAATGTGATTTCCTGGATATTTTTATTTTACATTCTGTCTCTCACATATGAAATGTACATATGATGAACATTACAGATCTCTCTCATCTTTTCAAGTGGGATGACTTGCAGAATCAGTGGTTGACAGATACTTTTTTTCCCCTACTGTATATGGGTAACTTTTTACAGCTAGGTTTAGTAAAGTATTTAGTACAGGACATACTTTTGCTGGAAAAATATACTATAAATACAGGTACATCTCAAAAAGCAGGACTTGGAACCTCCCCGTAGTGGCAAAGGTACCAAAAGCTGGTTCAAGGATCAGGCTGTTACTGTGTTTGATTGGCCACTAAACTCACCTGATCTGAACCCCATATAGAATCTATAGAGTATTGACAAGAAGAAGATGAGAGACACCAGACCCAACAATGCAGACGACCTGAAGGCTGCTATCAACCTGGGCTTCCATTACACCTCAGCAGTACCACAGGCTGATCACCTCCATGCCACACCACATTGACAATTCATGCAAAAGGAGCTCAACCAAGTATTGCATAGGAATGAACATACTTTTCAGAAACCATTTCTGTTTAAAATATCCTTTGTTTATTGATCTTATGTGATATTCTACTTTTCTGAGACTGAATTTTGGGTTTTATTATCTGAAAGCCATAATCGTCTAAATAAAGGCTTGACATGTTTTTCTCTATGTGTAAGGAATCTATATAACATATGAATTTCATTTTCTGAAATGAATATCAACTTGAACTTTTTCACAATATTATTATTTTTTTTAATGCATTTATACATTCAATTTAAAATACATTTTTTTAAAAAGTGAATATAACATGCTCAGCTTGAAAGTGCCTTCAATCCTTAGCAGCACCGCCAACCTATGCAGTTTTGACTGGCTGGCATCCATGTACCTTGACAACAGTTTCTAGACTAATATTATTACTATGATATAATTATGTTAATCAAATTTGAAGATCCAGGTGCTAAGATAATGGTGTTTAAGTAATCACACAATCTGGAATCCACAACCTTTCATGTGTGGCTATCCTATTTCTTACCGTTGGGAACGGGTATGTGGAGAATCCACGTTTGGCTGACCGAGCCTCCAAGTGCATCTGCTGGCCAGATCTGGTCGGATCCATTTTCTCTCCATGATGTCCTCCTCCTTTCCAATCTCCTCTCCACTCTCCAGTTTGTTGTTTTTGTTCTCAAGGTGGTGACCATTTTCTTCCTTTGTATGAGCAGAGCTGTTGGCCGGCACCTTGAGGCCTTCCCCGTTCAGGGCTGATACTTTCTTGACTACATGGGGGCACACAAGACCTAGAGCAGTGGTGTCTAAATCAGAAGGGACTGATGGCATGGTTCAGCTGAAGGGAAGATAACAAAAGAATAAAACATTTTAAAATCCCAACAATGGATCAACACGCTGCCCTAATAACATCTTTCTGCATGAAATATTAAAAGTGAATCCAGCAAATCTCATACAGGTCGAACCTGGGCCACACATGGCCTTTATTTGTGGTTGACATTCTGTGTGGAATGATAAAACAAAACAGGGCCAGTTGCTAGAAACCAGCAAGATTGCAGTAATGACAGGGCTGCACCTCAGCAAGTTGCTATTACTGGGTTATATGTGGCCCAGATAAAAATTTTACCTAGATGTTGCTCTCAGTCCCAATACACCTCAAGTACATACCAGAGTCAGGCCAGGTCCAATACAGCCAATAACGTCCCATCTCAACAGCCTCTTAGCCACTGCCAGAAGTGACTCACTATTCACCAACAAGCAGAGCATATTAAAATCACTAGAGTTAATCTAACGAAGGCATATAGCACCCGTTCTGCCAGTGCTGGTTTAAAGATGGCTGAGTTATGGCCCTCTCCTGGCTATTAACTGACTGCGTTCCAGCAACTGCATCTGGCCTTAGCCTGTGCCATAATGTGAAATGTGGGCCATGAGTAAAATCCAAGCCACATATTTTCATATCAGATTGTTACCTGGATATTGGTAAAAAGTCACTTATTTGTGAACTAGATATTAAACCCCACGTTTAGCAAGAAAAAGTGTGACAAGCTAATGTTGCTACATTTCCTGTAAAAGAATCATTCATCATCGCATTTAGACTCATTTAATCAGTCTACATGCACTGAGGTTTTATTCCTGAACCCGACCTGCCACGGGGCATAGCTCACAACACCAGAGAACTGGATACACTGCCCCTGCCCCTGCCCACCCCCACACTGCAGTGGGGCACTACTGTAAACTTCAGCCTTGGCATGTTTGGATACAGAGCCGTATTATCCAGATCCTTACGCAACAAGGACAAATCAGGGCAGGCCTGATAAAAGAATGCCAAGACGCTGCAGCTCGGGCAAGAGTGCCTGGCACACCCACCGATACACAGGAACTCTTACACACTCCCAACTCTCTCAAAACACACTGTTCAGATCAACTTTGCAGACTTCAGTGTGGTTTTGTTGTAAAAGCCTCAGTGGGCACCTGTAAGGAAACACTGGGTATCAGTAAAGGCCAGTAGTGTTTTAATATCAGTGCCTTATTATACACTATTTAAAAAGAAATGCTTTTCACTCAATTCTGAAATGTACATTTTATTTATCATTTTAAAGAGCACACAACTCCAGATCTCAATGGATCCAGTCCAAAAGAAAAGAATCTTTGATAAAGTCTCTTTCTGAAAAACAACTAATCAATGTGCAAATAGAAAACTTCAGAATTTGTTGGTAATTGTTGTATTGTGCAGATTAAATTTTGGAAGTATTTGGCAAAACCTCTGCATAAGTATATAAAAATCAATTCTGCAGTCAGTTCCTATTATAGCATGCTCACCTATTTTGAGTCACAAAAATATTTCTTCTCTAATATCTGAGCAGAGATGAAGATGAAAGTCCAATAGCTAACAGTAAAATCAGGTAAAGATGCTGTTCACGGTTGAATTTTTCATGCCACACTTAAATATTTGCAGACACAGTAAAATATATGTAATGTATACACTTATTTAGGAAGATTCTTAGAAAAATATGCTCAGTGTTACCTCTGAAACAGCAGTTGCTGATATCTAAACAGAAATAACCCATGGCCTGATTAAACTTAGATGTCAGCTTTATTACAGCCAAATTATCAAGGTTAATATTGTAGTGATCCTGAGCAGCTCCCATTGGCTGGGAGGGGTGAATGCTCCTGGCCAACTTCCTGGTTGGTTCAAAGGGGCGAGTGGTCATTTATTGGTTCTCCCTCACGAGAACCATTACAATATGTTAATCATTCCCTGTGTTCACCTTTCCTTCACCTGTACACTCGCTCAACAAAACATCTAGTTGTGCTTCCTACCACACAGCTGTATTCTTCTCTTTCTGACTCACGCACTTGTGAAGCTGCCAAGATGGGTGTCTTATGTAAATGCATTATGAGCTTAGTGAAATAATACCTGCTCCAATCATACACACAGAAGAAGGGTCACAGTGTCACTGGCAGATAAAATCTAACATGTTCATGTAAAGCTATAACTCAGGAATCCAAAAAAGAACATGTAGGACAATATAGATGATAAATTGTAAATTGCTGATAAATGTAGCTTTCAAGTTTAGTCTGTAAGAGTCGTTTAATCATTAATTATCCCAAATGATGATGATATTGTAAATGGATGCTGAATCAACTGCTGGGTGCATGAAAGTGACATTTGGACCTGATTTCATGAACATGAATTAAAGTGGAATTCGACTGGTGTAATGTAGTAGTTAACATGTAGTTATTCAGAGTGGGCTTGGAATGAAGTGGTTAATTGCAAAAGACAAATCTACCCAATCAGATTTTTACGAACCAGGGCTCACGATGTTAAAAATGCAAATAGAGGCTTTTACTATCCAACACAGCATTGCTTGCATTACATACTGGTATCACACACTGTAAATCAGTATTTCTACCTGAATGGGGAACCAAATCTCTAAAGTCATATACCGCTCTAAACTTTCTGAAAACTCTTATGAAACAATGTGTTGGGAAATAGTCATTGTTTTCAGACTCATAAAAAAGAAGCATATGCTTTGTCTGGGTAACTTCCTCTACTTTTCTCTTTCACCATGCCTAAACATGTCCACCATGACGGCTGTAGTGTGCACTACCCCCATATTTGGGGAATGAAACACGACCTAAGTGTAGTTTTACTGCAGGTTCCAGCATTGACAAAAGCTTTTTTTGAAATGACACAGCAGTTCATGAGCACATTCTCAGTATAAAATTTGGCTCCTAGATTAAATATGATTCCCTCATGATGAGCTGGTCTAATCTGCATTAGGAGGAGCAGTTAAAGCAGAAACAAGCTTTACACATTCCTCCATCCCCACTGCCCTTATCCTCCTACTGAGCAATGACCATCCTCCACAGGGATGAACATTTATATTAGTATTAGTATTTCATTAATGGTTCGATGTAGTCACCAGTTCATCTCAGAATAAAAAAATGCAAATATCGATCAGATGAAACGTGTTTCTCTTTATATCACTATAAAAAGCCTATATTCATGTTAAGGGCTGCAATGGGTCTGGGGCCCATTAAGCAGCAGATATTTGGGGAAATGTGTGAAGAAGCTTTTTACTGTTCAAAATCCTAGTCGAACAGCATAATAGTTATGCAGTAAATACATTTCCACCCGGAAAAAAGATAGTTCTTGAAGGAATTGGTATAAGTGGAGGAATTGAGAGCACTTTTCTCTCGTAGCTTTAGGTAAACGGGGATTTTTGTGTTGGATGATGCAATCGACACTAAGCCACCGCAACCTGACCGTATGGAGATGCTGATATGGTTTCATCAGACCAGCACACCGCGCGCGCCAGTGCTAGTGATGTTTGAAAAAAAGAGATGGACTAAAATAAACTGTCATTTGGGACAAAAAGCCTGTGTGCACACGTGTGTCCCCGGCACATGCGATGTTGAATAGCACTGAAAACGTAATGCCTTTCTCAAATTATCCTGTGCGTGGAAATGATATGGGAAAAAAGACCGAGGTTTCGCTCACCTGAACGTTGGATAAAAGCTGCTGGTGTACAAAAGGTGATCAAGATTTTGCGACGATCTTTCCAAACGCTGAACAAGGAACAGGAGAGAAGACGATTTTATCAGCTCGTAACGAGTTAAAGAGCCCAGCATACGACCAATCAGGAGCCAGTCGTTGGTACGTTCACGTCGTGCTTGATTGGCTGTGATGGAGGCGTCGGTTGCTTTCGACCAATCAAGTACTAGAATTTTAGTCGAGCCTTCGTCTCACACTTACGAAACAAAACGCCTTTTTTTAAAAAGAAGAAAACAACCCTTAAACAATTTAAAGAATTAACCGACCCGTTTATGCTTTATGAGAGCTCGATTATATTTTCCCCCAATTCACAGCGTAATCTACATTACGCAAAAACGTCACATTTACACGTCGAACGAAGCAAAGGCTTCGATTTAATATCAGGGCAATATGGTGTAGCTCAAAAAACATTCATTCAGGATTCAGACATAGGATTCATCCAGGCTTAACCACTCTTTGCTTTTGTATGCAACCGTCAGAAACCAGAAACTGCAGTTTGGCGAAGGGGGTGTAAATGTTGTGCAACAGAACACTTCCTAAAAAAAGACCCAAAACCGAATCTGAAATCCAGTTCCACCCTCTTTTCTCACTTTTAATAGATCACTGTGAGTTTCACCAGCTAACACAGTCACAACTGTAGCATCTGCCAACTCTTTCTACACAAGCACAGTATAGGTGTATCTATGGAAAGCATTGTGATTATCCCAAAATGACTAAATGTATTATATGCACCAGTTATCATATTGCCAAGATCAGTCCAAGACTCTCTTCCATTTTACCAAGAACACACTTTACTATTATAAGCTAAATAACTCCATGATTAAAGCTGATCATACCCATTGCTGGTACTCACATTTTAAAAAAGCAATTCACTTCACATGTGGCCTAATTAAATGGACAAAAATTAACCAAATTATGCACACAGCCTCACCAAAGGCCAATCAACTGGACACTAATACATGCAACACTAATCATTCCATATCCACTTCATCTCTTGTGCAAGCGAATATACGTCAAAGAAATAATTTCATAAAAGTTAAAGAGGTTCCCTTTACTTACAGAAGTTTAGAAAACAAAGGTGAAGTTTGACACCGGATGCAGCTCAGTAAAATCTCAAATTTGAGAGGAGATATTACAGTGCCACAGTACAATTACTAAGTATTTTTTATTGAGAAACCAAAACTATGTATGTAAAAAGGATAAAGGGAAAACAGGAAAGGGGTGGGCTACAAAAAAGTCAAAGTCAAGTAATGTAAAAACATTTAACATTGTTACAATATTTGTCATATGGGCTGAAGACAACCATTTGGGAGCAGAATGTGAGAGTGGGGAAAAGACGGGTTTTAAAATCTTCCAGAGCGCTCTCTATCCCGGGACCTCCTTCGCTCGCGATCTCGTCCACCTCCTCCACCGCCGCCACCGCCACCACCGCCGCCTCCACCACCACCACCTCCTCCTCCTCCACGGTTGCGTTCACGGGAACGAGAGCGCCGTTCACGAGAGCGGGATCGGGAACGGTGTCTAAACAGAGGAGAAAAATGTGGTAACACACACAGAGCACCATCGTTATTCCATTCCTAGATTTCAGACAGAAGCTTGCAGAAAAAAAAAATTAAAGCAAAATGACAAACTCCTGAATCAAAAACAGTTTTTTAGACAGACTGGCATCATTTGTTTCACAAGCTTGACAATATTACAAGCTTAAAATAATTTTTATTCCAGTACAGAAAATGATGTGCTAAAGATCAAAAGACTTTTGTCAAAGCGATTGTGTTTATAGTAGTAGGATTTTAGACTTTTATACAATATTTTCTGTGTTGGTTTTGCCACTGTGCTAATTTTATATGTTTTGAATTATGCGCAAAATGCTGAACTCAGTTTATAATAAATTAAGATTTTTATAAAAAGGGGAAGATATAGGATTAGATGTTGCTTATCCAACATCTCAAATGAGTGAAGGGCATCTTGCATATTTAACTGTCAAAGGTTAATTAAAGTAGTTTTCAGTAATAGTGTGACTGTGTGCGTGTGTGTTGGGATAAAATGAGGCATACAAACGTGGCCATCTTTCAATTAATTTTAGAATACCCTAGAGATAAGAAATGTCTTGAGGCTGACACGAGTGATGGCCAAACCTTTCGTTTTTGAGAAGTAAGATTAGGCTTCAATAAGAGGGGTGATCTACAAGGCTAAAGTTTGAAATTTCCAGTCCAGTTCTGCTTAAATGTCCTCTGAACTAAAGCTTTTTTAACTACCAGTACAAATGTTTAACATGCAAAAGAAATCACATTTTTTAATGTAATCAGCCAAAGTCCCAGTGTTCCCCCTTCAGGGATGGATTTGTTGCAAAGTCGAACACTGGATTAAGCATCACCAAAGAATCATTAAAATACACTCAATCAGAAGAACACACCTCTTCCGTCTGCGGCCGTACAGCTCTCTCCTGAGTTCTCGTGAGATTGGCTTTAGATGCATGAAATTGCAGAAACCACCCCGAGTGCACTCTCTAGAGGAAAATGGAGGAGTTAGATCATGTGGAAACACAGCAGAAACCAGGCAATTTGAAATGTGAAGGAAAACCTGCACATTTTTATGAAGATAAAAAAATACATATACAGAATAGAAATGTGAATGATGTGGTTGTTTGAATGTTAAAGATTAAGCAGTTTGAGCAGTATTGAAATGTATTAATTGAAGTGGTCCCCAAATAATTACATTTCACAAAACATAGCTTTCTTCTTAAGAATGTGGTAGTGGTGCATGGTGTAAAACTTAAGTTTTAGAAGATATTAGATGAGTGTAAACAAATAACATTTCAAAAGTTGTTTGAAATATTGAAAATGTGGAAGAAATGTGGCAGCACGCCCCATGGACGAAGTTTATTTGTTATAATTGATGTGCTTAGTAATGCAGCATGTCAAAATTTGAACTCTGAGATTTTTCCTTTGACATTCACTAGGTGTGCTTCTCAAGTCATATTGAGGGCAAAGTGCCCCCTAGAGGCCAACTTGCCACACAGACTCTCAGTAACTCTCGGCCAGTTGCTCTGTGTCTAATTGACACTATTCCAATAAGATCTACAGAAGAACAATGAATATTCACAATGCAAGCCATATGCAGACATCAAATAGAATCAACAGGAATTTTATGATAAACATTCAACAATGACAAAACCCTTAACAGTAAATGTTGCAAATGAACATTTTAAAAATGTGCCGCCCTCAAGAACTGAACGTACTAAACAACAACAACAAAAACCCATTAAGGGTCAAAATCCAAAGCTACATTTTTTATTACTCTTCCCTAGAAAAGATTTCACACAGCTCATTTAAAGTCACCTGTCCAAGTGTCCACAGAATGATAAATGAACTTTAAACACAAAACCCTAAGAAGCTAAAATAGAGCCTAAAATGCAAGAAATGTGGAATGTAAGACATAAGACTACATAATATGCATTGAACCAAGAGGCCTGGATTATCTGTGCAGCCTGTGACATGTAGGTTTGAGTAAAACACCACTCACCCCATTTCATACTGCCTGCAACAGGCCTCCCTGAAGTCTGTAACTGGGGAAAGCTCAGCATGGATGGGCTGCCCGTTAAACCAACGGTTATTCAGATTCAGCACAGCCTTCTCCGCATCCTCCTCACGACGAAACTGTGGACAGTCAACAAACAATTTAGCAACTTAAAAAGGGCAAAATATGCTGCAAAAAAACATTTAAAAATGTAAGTTTGCACCTTGTAGGGACTTAAATATATTAGCCTTAACTACTCCATGATTTCTGTATGAATGTGGGAATACACCAACAGTCAAAGAAAAAAAAGATTTCTATTTGAATCATATGAGCTCAAATGCTCATATGATTCGTGGTATTAAGAGTTAGACTGAGTGCCGCTCTCTCTGGTCTTGTTCAATTACACCTAGCATTATGGTATATTTTGCAGCTAATTGATGACTTGATTTGTTTTATATTTGAAAGCTAATCAATGAGTATAAGCTAATCAATTATTTATGAAAATGTATGAGCATGTATGGTATATTCTGAGGTATAATTATAATTAATATTTGTTCATATGTAAATCATTTCAATTCATGATCAAGTATTTGGATGATATTTTATTGATAAATTGGGTATATTCCATTATCTGATCGATGTCTGATTCGATAGCAATAAAGATTGTTTTTAATTAATACAGATTGGGTATTTATATGTAAAACTTTCAGTCCATAGTGCAAACTGCAGCACAAGGTCAGGCTGAAACATTATTTCTCTCATAGCCAGGTGCAAAGCTGAAGAGAACACGGCTTCAGTGTCTTCAAGTATGAGAAAGCGCAGTAAGCATGTTTTTCAAATTATTTAATGTTTTTAACTCTTAAGAATGTAACGAATGAGAATAAAGCTCCAGCGTCAGAAAGTATAGCAAACGTTTTTCAAACTCGTGAATGTAACTTATCTTGTCCGCAAGAATGAGAAAAACTCCCTTTTATCTCCCAGGGAAAATATGCAGTAAACATGTTTTTTGCCTTGGACAATGGAAAATACCCCAAAACTTTTGAAGCATTGCATAAAATGATGAATAAATAATTACTATACGACTTGGAGAAATATGATCGATAAACAATGTTCAATCTAATCACAGTATGATTGGTTTGGGAAAATATGCAATAAAGGATTTGTTTTAATACATAATTAGATTAATTATTTTTAATAAGTAATCAATGCAGTTTGATTTAATGTTTTTTGTTAATCTGTAAATAATCAATGCAACTTGATTGTACATTACATTTTTACAATATAATTTTACATTACATTTTTGTATTCAAGCTAATCATATTAAATTCATGCTTTAAAAATAACAGGGTTTTGTAGTACGGAGCAAGCTGGAATAAAAAATGTTTATTATTAACCAAATAGGTTTTTGTAATAAGTGTGAAATGTGATTGGTTATAACGATTATATGAAAGCTCATGTCACACACACATGAACTGGCAAGAGCACATTGACTTTAAAGATCAACAAAGTTGCTCATTGTGATTTCCTGTTAGTCTTCTTTCAAGGTCAGGTTTATCCTCCATGACAATTAACATAGTAAAGCTGATCACAAGTGGAACGCACCAAGGTGGTCATACCTGGCATAAGCTTTTGTCAAGTGACCATTTGTGATCTCATTTATTTACTCTACATGCAAATAAACATGTACAATATTTCCATCTGCAAAGTACAAATGCATTGTTGTTGTCGTCAAACAGCAAGAGGCAACAACAAAGAAAATAAAAACAGTACATACATCTGCTCATACAGAGCATGTTAGTAGCATTAGTTGCCTTCTGGGCAGAACAAGAGGCATTTACATACATACTGCTAAAATAACGTGGCAACACGTCCTCTATTCATCTTGCAGATGATCCAAGATGCTTGTTAAAGTCATGTGTTAAATGTGCCCTTGTTTCCTTTTTTGTTACACTCACCTTCACATAGACATTTCCCACCAAATGATCGCCCAGATTATCACACACGTTCATCTCCTCCACCTCACCATACTTCTCCTCCATTTCTGTAAAGACTTCCTAAAAAAGGGTGAATTAAATCAAGTAATGTAACTAACAAGAATACAGAAACTGAACATTACAGGTCAATAGTATCACTTGAGTCATAATCACCCTTTTATTAACTCAGCTACTCTCACAGTTCTTTCTTAGGCCTGAGGGAATAATGTTACTCTTTACTCAACTTCAAGTACAAGAAAATGATTGTAAAAACTAAATATGTCAGACTGTGCAGTAGCTAATGAGGACATGTCCTAGCATAGAAACATTAGAGCTCTATTACAATAGAGAAAAGGCACAAATTAACCTATTAAATGAAGGTGTTAAATAATGAACAAAGACGACCCATTTACTATTCTCTCTTAAATAGCAAGTTTAAACTTGTGGAGAGTTGGGATGACATGGCAACGCATTAAATTAATGCACCTGATTATTTAGAGAACATTAAGAACAAATTGCATTATATAATCTAGGTACATTGTGTTCTTTCATGCAATTTACACAATTGTTGAGGCAATTACTTGCATAGCAGCAATACCCATTTAAGTTATGATTTTCAGGGCTAAATTAGTTGAGTAAGACCAACTATCATGAAAACTAATTAATTTACTGGGTCTGGATTAAGTGAACCTTTGAATTTACAAGTTTGCAAAGTCTACAGAGCATCATGGGCAAACAATTTATTGCTAAGAGATATATACTTAAACAGCTAAGAATAAAGATTCATAATGACAGCATTTTGAATAGAGATTCTCATTTTCAGTTGAAAGTAAAATAAATGAAAATGGCAACTTCTAATAAATGTGTACTTGCTTTGATCATGCAAATATCATGATCAAGTTTTATTTGTGGGATAAAACCAGTTAAGAGCTCACCTCAAAGAACTCGTCATAGTGCTCCTGCATCTCCACATCACTGACCGCATCTGAAAAGGGTTTATTTTTTCAGTATTTTCAGTCAGGTAACTTGTCACTTTGTGATATTTTGTAAAACAAAATATAAAAGTTTTACCACTCAAACCTACATGCATAAAGACATGTGTACATCCACAGGGGTATAAATGATGGTAGACTTACTTATTCCATCAGCAGACTGGGCAGTGTTTTGAGGGTTCCGGTATATATTTAAGAGAGCAATAGTCTATATCAAAATACAAAAAGATAATTCATTATCCATTACCCATACATCTGATACAAATTACACATGCAACTGAATACATTACAAACACGATCAACATGTATTAAAATAAGACAATCAAAGCAACATAATTTACATTTTTAGTCCTCTACAAACGTTTCCTGTTTGTGTTAATTATGCTTGCACCACACAGCAAACTCATTAGTTACTGGACTTAAACAAAAAAGCTAAAAGTATTTGGCAATTAATCTTGCTCTGCAATACAGAAAGTTTATTGTGGCAGAAAAAAAAAACACTTCTGCATCAGGAATGTAGTGCATTTTACACCCCCATTGTCTGCTGATTTTGTGTGAAGTGGGACTTCTATTCTTGTAACTGCATAACAAACATTTCTGAATATTTTGATGAAAATGTTTAAATATAATTTAGGTTCTGTAATCATTTAAATAAACAGTGTAAATGTGTCTCTTACCTGGCTGAAGGTGGGCTTGTTGTGGAGTCTGGAGCATCGGTCACCATGGCGGCAAGCTCCGATTTTGAAGTAGAAAGAGCAATTAACTCTGTTGATAAAATAATCATAATAAACTAAACACCAGTGCAAGAGAGACAAACATATGATTTACTGAACAGAGACCAAGACTTCATTTATTAAGATCTGAGTTTAAAAAAACTACCACACACACTATTCTCTAATATGGACCAAAAAGAATAAGAGTTCCATTAAAAAAGAGGTGTGTTGAGGGTCTTATTTTAATGGAGGACGTGGGTTTGGTTCCCGGGTGCAGGCAGAACAGGACACGCAGCGTTTACCCGTTTTAGGTTTAATCTTGGATTATTCACTTGATTCTCCACATTAGTATCTTACAATAATATAGAAAACAATATTAAAAAATTCCAACTCTAAAAGTCTATAAAAACTCGCTATGGCTAAATTAACATAAATCTCTTTTTGCGAACATTTGGAACATAAATGACTGTGAATGTCCCTAAACCCTTTAAAATCACAGTGAAGTGAAAGAAATAATTATCCCAAGTTTACCCACACAGCAGCGACGTAATTTTGAACCGATAGTGACTAAAGTGCAAGAAAGTGAAGTTAGCTATGCTAATCGTGTCGCTAGGCTAAATATGTAGCATGGGTCAGATTCTGACTAGTGTTTTAACAAAATAGGCTGATACTGGTTTATCAGTAAAGAATAACCATCAAGTGTTGTGTTAAAGTAATATATTACATACAAATCATTCAATTCTCTGTTAATATTAAGCAAGAAAGATTATTTTCTAAAAGCCGCGCAACGCTACTCATGCTACCCTGCCAGCACCTCGAGTGCTAAGCGTGCTCCCTGCATGAAACCTTAAAAAATACAACTAATTTCACTCACAATTGCACAATATAGTTATTATTTCTGATAGGGACGCTAGTGATGAAATACCAAGCATTTAAAAAAGGACTTACTTATCTTTCTCTGTGCCGAAAATAGAAGCCAAATACTCGGCCATTTTCAACAAAAACCCCACACAGCGTGAGTTTCCTCAGCACTGACTGAACGTATGGCCATAATGTAGTGTACTGCCACCTGGCGTACGGAGGACTACTTTGCCGAAATGTCTGTGCTTTGTATTGAGAATTCCATATTACATGATTGTACACGCTACTCACAAAAAGTTAGGGATATTTGGCTTTATGCTCAAATTTATGCAAAACGTAAAACGTTCATAATACAGTGATATTATATCATGAAAGTAGGGCATTTAAAAGCATAAAGCATACAAATGGTGATTTCCTTTTCTCAAACTATTTATTGAAATAATAACACAATAAAAAAATGTCAATGTCTCAATAACGTGTCATGTGCATTTGAGCATTAATTACAGCTTGACAAAGATGTTTCATGCTGTTCACAAGTTGACTTATTGTTGCTGAGGCATCCCACTCTTCTTAAAGGACAGCTCTCAGGTCATTGAGGTTCTGAGGTACAGAGTTACGAACCTCTACACAGCGACTCTGCTGATGCCATAGGTTATTCAAGTAGTACGGACTTGTCACTGTACCATTCATAAAGTGTAGGGCAGTTCTGTACTGATTAGACACACCTGCCCACACTAACACCACCACACCACCACTGGTGACAACAGTGGCCTGATGCATAGCACTCTCCTTGACGTCTCCGACATTGAATAGGGGTCCTCGACTTATGCCGTAATGTTACTTACGTAAAAAGGAAGCATGTATTTACTTTCATATATGGTAGTAGAATGCAGTTCAATGCCTACTAAATGCTTTACAGTAATAGGCAAGTGTCACAAGCAGTAGTAACAGTAGTAGAGGTATGAGCAGTAGAAGGAGCAGAAGGAGTAGTACTAGGAGTAGTAGTAGCAGTAGGAGTAGAAGCAGTAGTAGTATTATAGGAGTAGGAGCAGGATTACTAGGAGTAGTGGCAGCAGTAGTAGGAGTAGTAGCAGCAGCAGCAGTAGTACCAGTTGTAGTAGTAGCAGTAATAGTAGAAGCAGGAGTAGTAGCAGTAGTAGTGCTAGTTGTAGAAATAGTAGTAGTAGTGGCATCAGCAGCAGTAGTAGCAGCAGTAGTAGCAGTAGTAGTAGGAGGAGGAGGAGGAGGAGTAAAAGTAGAAGTAGTAGTAGAAGCAGGAGTAGGAGTAGTAGTAGTAGCAGTAGGAGTGCACACATGGAGCAGCGGGCAGCTATTAACAGCCGCGCCCAGGTAGCAGTGAGGTGACTAACAGTAGTAGTTGTAGTAACAGTAGTAGTTGTAGTATAAGTAGT
>JBBIGC010000002.1:2227613-2242357 GCA_037576955.1 Lepidarchus adonis
ACAGTCTAATCCAATTGAATATAATACAATATAATAATCTAATACATAACACTGTCTAATACATAATACAGTCTAATGCAGTATTATACAACATAACACAGTCTAATACAATCCAATTCAAATTAATATAATCGAATACATAATATAGTCTAATCCAATCCAATCAAATATAATACAATCTAAATGTTTAATACACAACACTTTCTAATACAATACAATTCAAATTAATACAGTCTAATACATAATACAGTCTAATACATAACACTGTCTAATACATAATACAGTCTAATACATAATACAGTCTAATCCAATTGAATATAATACAATATAATAATCTAATACATAACACTGTCTAATACATAATACAGTCTAATACAGTAGGCCTATTATACAACATAAAACAGTCTAATCCAATCCAATATAATACACAATCACACAATAATAATCTAATACATAATACAGTCTTATACATAATACAGTCTAATCCAATCCAATCCAATCCAATATAATACAATCTAAATGTTTAATACACAACACTGTCTAATACAATCCAATTCAAATTAATACAGTCTAATACATTATACAGTCTAATACATAATACAGTCTAATACATTATACAGTCTAATACAATATTATACAAGATAATACAGTCTAATACATTATAATACAATCTGATAAAATATAATACATAATACAATGCAATCTAATCTGATACAATATAATACAACTCAAGTCAATCCAATCCAATATGATACAATCTGATACAATACAATACAGTCTAATACATAAAATAATCTAATACAATATTTAATACAGTCTAATACAATTTAATAAAATATAATACATTATAATACAATCTGATACAATATAGTACAGTCTAATGCATAATACAATCTGATACAATATAATATAATATAATATAATATAATATAATATAATGTAATATAATATAATATAATATAATATAATATAATATAATATAATACACAATAGACATTTGATACACAACATACAATAGTAATACGGATCCTTATGTGTAATACACAATATACAATATATTATTCAGTTCCTTTTTACATTATACTTCAGTATAAACACTGTAAGGAACACGCACATGCGTATGACTGTACAACCACATGCAACACTGAGCTGAGCTGCAGTGTAATGAAGTGGGAATCTGAGAAGAATGGAGGAACCACATCACACACAGGCTTTACCCCACCACAGAGAGGGATCAGTTACAGTAGTGATAACAGCGACCTCTGCAGGCGACCACAGTGTACAGGCTGTTCCTGGTCGGTACTGGAGGAGACTCATGGCTCTGTCTGATCTATAATGGTGAAACTCAGTCCATCACAGAGAGAAAGATCAGACTGCTCTCAGGTAAAGCAGTGCTGAACACACCTGGTGATGATGCAGCTGCAGGGTTGAGAGACCTGGGTGGTGGACTCACCACACCAGCTCTGCTGAGAAGGTCTGCTGAACGGTGGACGAGCTCCACATGGGCCCAGTGAGGGGAGGCAGAAGACGTTCCTAAAAAACTGCTCATTTGGCATCTCGTCCTGTTGCCATGCTAACACCTTGGATAATATTTGAAATCATTTTGCCAGCTGGGGGATGATGGGTGTTTTTGGGACGGCACCTTGCTCCTCGGGGTTCCTCAGTGGTGCCTGGGCTGGGACTTGAACCTTAAACCCTCTGATCACAAGAGTAAGGTCCTACACGTTAGGCCCTGGAGGCAGCACTTAAACCCCTCCCCCTACCTGGCTCAGGTGAGCTTGGTAAAGTCTGGGTAGATGGTTGAAGAGGTTTGAGTAAGTTTCTTCAAAGCTCTCCACCACCTCATCCCTCCTTCTCCTTCACTATGAGCAGAGCAGTAGCAGAGCACCTCCTCCCATTCCTCCACAGCCTGTCAGGTGGAGGTGGGCGTGGCCAGGGAATCTACCCAACACGCTCCAATCAGCACGCAGTCCTTGGAGTTCAGCGAACCAATCTGTGATGTGAGTGGGAGTGACCGCGTTGATCTCGCCCCTCCTCAGTCAGTCCTTCACCCCGCCCACTCTTCCAGCACGCTGTAAACAGCGCTCGAGCGCTCGCTATAAATACCGGCTCGTGCAGAAGCTGCGCGTGGATCTGTTTTGGCGTTGAGGTTGTGTTTTTAAGCCTTGGTGCTACAGGTTGGAGCGTCACTCTGGACGGGGGTTGTGGTCTTGTTTGTGGAGCAGGCGCGAGGCGATACATCCACAGGTGCGGGACTCGCGTTGCGTGCAGCGCGCAGACAGGTGAGTGTGTTTGGAGTGCAACAGCACGAGTGTGTGTGGGTAAGAAAGAGCCCAGGGGACGCGCGTGCATGCGCGGGGCACTCTGGGTGGTGGGCGAGAGTGGAGCGCTCGCGCTGCGCTTGCTCATCTCGGAGCGCGTGCATTGAGGTTTTGGCGGCGTGCACTCAAACCCAAGAGTGTGTCCGCGCGCGAGAGCGGCGCGCGAGCCTTTTACGCACGGCCACCGGCGATCCTCCCTCCCGGCAGGGGCGGGGGGTAAGAAGGGGTAACCCCGCACATTGTGTTTGCTTTGCCACCGCTCATTGTCGACCCAAAGTGTTTGCCCCCCTCCTCCTCCTCCTCCCCTCCTCCCCCGAAATCCAGTCTCCAGCAGATGGATCTCCTTTACTGTGATGCTGAGGAACATCATCATCATCTGTTGCTGCTTGTTTCATCATGAAGCCCACAGGTAAGAGCAACCTTCTCCTCCTCATTTCGGTGTGAGATCCATGTGATTAAGCTCGTGCATGTTGTCTCATATGCAGTACATGGTGCATTTAATGCATTTTCAGTGCACACTTAATGGCCACTTTATTAGAAACACCCTCTGTCCACTCACTGGCCACTTTATAGGAGACACTTTGCACTTCCACTCACTGGCCACTTTATTGGAAACACCTGCCTTGCAACTTAAATTCATATATATAAAACCTTAACAAACCTTAACAAACCTATCCAGTATAAACATTATTCAATATAAACAATATAACAAATGTGCAAATGATAAACAAATGTGCAAATGAGGTGCAAATGTGCATGAATGTGAGTGAGTGTGAATGGGTGTGCAGGGTGGACCAATGAGAGTCCGGGGTGTCCAAATGTGTGTAATATGCGTGAGTGATGGTCCTGTAAAGTGTCTGTAACTGTGGGTGTGCAATGCAAGACGCAGAGATGTTCAGCCCTGATTGAGAGACCGTGTCGCCTGTGGGAAGAAGCTCCTCCTCAGTCTCTCTGTGTTGGTCTTCAGGGAGCGGAATCGCTTCCCTGAACTCAACAGTCCATTGCTGAGGTCCTTCACGCTCTTCCTGGCCTTGGTCCAGCACCGCTTGCTGTAGATGGAGTGCAGGTCAGGGAGCTCGGTGCGGATGATGAGCTCAGCTGAACGCACCACCCTCTGTAGATCTCGTCTGTCCTGCACGGTGCTGTTCCTGAACCAGGCTAAGATGTTTCCCGTCAGGATGCTCTCTATGGTGCAGGAGTAGAAGTTCCTGAGCACCTTGGAGGTCAGTCTGAAGTCTCTCAAGCGCCTGAGGTGCTTGTTGTCAGAGATCAGGCCCATCTTGCACCTCCACTCACTGGCCACTTTATTGGAAACACATGCCTTGCACATCCACTCACTGGCCACTTTATTGGAAACACCTGCCTTGCACCTCCACTCACTGGCCACTTTATTGGAAACACCTGCCTTGCACCTCCACTCACTGGCCACTTTATTGGAAACACGTGCCTTGCACTTTCACTCACTGGCCACTTTATTGGAAACACGTGCCTTGCACTTTCACTCACTGGCCACTTTATTGGAAACACCTGCCTTGCACATCCACTCACTGGCCACTTTACTGGAAACACCTGCCTTGCACCTCCACTCACTGGCCATTTTATTGTAAACACCTGCTTTACACTTCCACTTACTGGCCACTTTATTAGAAACACCAGAACCTGTACTTCCACTCACTGGCCACTTTATTAGAAACAGCAGCATTGTGCTTCTACTCACTGACCACTTTATTAGAAACACCAGTCTTGCACCTCCACTCAGTGGCCACTTTATTAGAAACACCTATGTTGTAGGTCCACCTGGTGCTATACATCTGTTGCCATGCACAGCTCGTCCGCTGTCCCGCGCCACGATCCATTCATCAACGGTCAGGGTCCAACCTCAGGAACGTGTGTGTCTGACCGCACTAAGGGTGGAGAACTAGCGCCTGGATTGTGCAGAAAGGCTGCTGTGGGAAAGGTATACAGTATGTTTGAGAGGATATTATGTAATTGGCGTGTGACCACTTCACACACAAAAGAATGTGCTTGTGCTGGAACTAGCTTGTCACGTTTGGACCCGCAGCCTTTTCCAGAAACAAAGAATGCTGGGAAATACGTCTTCTGTGCTTGTGGCCTAGGCTGTAATTCTAATGTGCCATCAGCCATAACATTAACACCATCTAGTTTCTTCATCACAATGGTACCTGTCAGCAAGTGAACAGTCAGTTCTTGAAGTTGATGCACTAGAAGCAGGAGCATAAGGATCTGAGAGTCTTATTGTGATATTGTAGACTAGTACCAACCAAGAGTCATCCAAGGTAGAAGAACATGGGCCCCCAAGGCTCATTGATGCGTGGGATCTCCTGATGCTCCTCAACAAAAAGCAATAGTGTTCGTTCACCCATAGTTCAATAAATATAATTTTTTATTCGTCTTAATGGTGAATGTACCACCAATGGTCACTCCATCCATTTCCTATTAAGGGACACAAGTGATAGATGCTGAGTCGTCCAAACTGAAAGCCTGAACCATTGTGTTCTCCTCCGAGCAGGTAGACTTGCCTGTGTTTCTGACACTGTAAGAACAGACACAAGTACATCACAGCGCTAAAAGCAATAATAACCTTAATTGTTGCTTCCGCACACAGTGGGAGGAAAATGCATGGCGGCTACATTGTCATGTGCTCTTTCAAAGCCTGTTGTCTTTTCCTCCTTCATTTCGTCGCAGTGTAATTGCAGCGTTCTCATGTTGCAGCACCACAAACGAGCACTTCTTCATTCTTATCCATCAGCCACTAAACGACGTGTGAAATCACAGAGAGTGGTGACTGCAGACTCTCTGTCCCTCTCTCTCCCTCGCTCTCTCTCTCTCTCTGTCTCTCTGACCCTTCGCTCTCAGTGAGTTGTTAATTAACAGTGGAGAGGCTGTGAGGCGTCTTCAGAACGAGAGCTTCTTAATGAAATAAGTGATGTGCCCAACGTGGTCCTCTGCTTTCCTATGACATCTTGCAGTGTTCAAATCAAGAAAGCTCATCCATCATGGGGGGATATGAGGGGGTTCTGGGGAAGTGTCCTGTTTTACAGCACAGAATTGACCACTTATGGCTTTTTCCTTCAAAAGCATCCAGTGATGCATCAGTATGAAGGTTGTACCAGACTGCGGTGGGTAGAGTGACCAGCTTCAGTGCCTTCTGAAGTGGATAAAATTTCCAAATTTGGTGTGCGTCCAGAGAATGTGGTTGTGATGCCGTGTGTAAATTTTTGTTAAGTTTGAACCTTACGTCACATGATGTGGACTAGTAACTTATTCCAATTTTACATTGACCTTATTCACCAGGTGGCGCTGCTACACAAATGATAATGTGCTGGGGTCATGGCCTCCTAGAGGCCAAGCCGTCACACGAATTTAGTTATTTTTGTTGAAACAGCAGTCAAGCTATTGCACAAAAAGCACGTTGTCCCAACCTTACTAGCGGGTACTGTACTAGGGGGCGCTAGAACAAAGACACGCCCACCTAGGGACAATCACGCCTCTAGCGAGTTAGCAAGAGTTAGCAAGAGATCAGACAGAAGCCTTCACCCCTTCAGCATTGGCCAGATCATGTGATTGGGGAGCAGGTGGAAGTGGACATGATGAAAATTGCCTTGTGGTTTATTAAACACATGGTGTTTGCTGAATGGACCAGGAGCCAGAGTAGAGTTCAGTTATTTTTTAAGGTGTTTCTCTGGAGTTTTCCACTTGTATCTCTGTTGTGTCCAAGAAATTACCTGGAATTTTTTTATCTGCCATAGCAACTAAGATAATGATTTTTTGAACATAATGGTTTGCTGCTTATAAACCTTAGGGATTGGCGATATGGTAAAAATATATCACGATACTTTTAGTAATTTCTTCAATATATGATACGCCACAATATGTATTTTTCTTATCTTTTAAGATTTTAAAAGCCAGCAGGGCCATATATAAAGTATTATGAGTACAAATGACTTTTATTCTGTATGTGAGTTTAGGTACTGATGATCAGAAAATCATATTTTGGCCACAATTTATCACGATAATGATAAATATCGTCGTATTGCCGGGCACTGCCTACAATGAATTTGATCTGATTCCTCTCATGCATCTTTGTAGCACCAACAGCTACTGATGAGGCCATGAAGGTCAATGTTCATGAAGCCTGATTTCCTGTCTTAAGATTTTGACAGTTTGTTTGTAATTATACACTAAATACTTCATTAAATTGATATTTTTTTGGCCGAACTTGGAAGTTCAGTAGATTTGTCAGCTACAACATCACAATGGTTTTAAAAACAGATCATGTAGCTCTACTTGCTTTCCAGGTTCACAGCTGGTTCTTTAACGGTTTTTGTGACAAACCCCTTCAGATGAGCAGAATCTTCCCAAACCCTCTAATAAAATCTGGATTTTTCTGAGACCTTTAATAAAGGGCTGATTTTCTATGACGGATCTGTTCTTGTCTGGGTCACAGTGCAGCGGTGGAAACAGGAGGGCAGGAACTGTCTGGAGCTGAGATGCCATCGTGGCCGACTCTCTGAGACGCAGCTCTGTAATTGGTTTATTGTAGGGTGGAAGGAACGTGAGCGCTGGGGTATAATCCTGCTTTTGGTGAACGAAGGTTATTTCGGGCGGTGCATTAAACACCTCAGAGCCAAAACGGCTGGTTTCAGTCTGACCTACTTACAGACAGGTGGAGGCTGACAGATGTCCTGTTACTGCACCACCTACACATCTCCCACCCCATACCCCCACGTCAGGCTCTCTTACTGTATACCTGATCTCTCTCTCTCTCTCTCTCTCTCTCTCTGTCTCTGTCTCTCTCTCTCTCTCTCTCTCCCTCCCCTTCCTCTATTCTTTCTTTTCCTCATTTTCACTCTCTTTGTCTTTGTCTTTATCACTCTCTCCTTTCTCCTGTCTTTCTCTTTTGCTATCATTCGCATTTTTCTCATTTTTCCTCTTACACATGCTATCTCTCTGTTTCTCTTGCTCTTGCGTTCTCTCTCTCGCTCTTGCGCTCTCTTTCTTGCTCTCTCTCTCTTGCTCTTGCACACTTTCTCTCTCTCTCTTTCTATCTATCTCATTCTCTTGCTCATGCGCTCTCTCTCATTTCTTTGTTTTTTGTCTTCACTTTTCCTCTCTTTGTCTCTCTCTTTCTTCTCACTCTCTTCTTTCTCCGGTGTTTCTTTCTCTTTTGCTATCATTCTTTTGCTCACCTGCTCTCTAGCTTATGTTTCTCTCATATTCTGTCTCTTACTTGTGCTCTATCTTTCTCTCTCTCTCTTTCTCTCTCTCTCTGTCTCTGTCTCTCTGTTTCTCTCTTGCTCATGCATTCTCGCTGTCTCATTTTTTAATCTTTTCCTCACTTTTCCTCTCTGTCTTCTGACTCTCTCCTTTCTCCTGTCTTTCTTTCTCTTTTGCTATAATTATTTTGCTCCACTTCTCTCTAGCTTATTTTTCTCTCATATTCTGTCTCCTAATTGTGCTCTGTTTCTCTTTCTCTCTTGCACTCTTTCTCGCTCTCTTTCTTTCTTTCTCTCTCTCTCTCTTTGGCACTCGCTCTGTCTCTCTCTATCTCTCTCTCTCTGACATCTGTTGGTGTGATAAGCAGGCGTAATAAAAGGTAATATTGTGAATCTATTTCGACCACATTTACAACAATAGTAATTAGTGTGTGTGCGGTTAATTCCGCCTGAATGTCAGGTGTGCGGAGCGACTCGGAAGGTTCTCGAACAGCATGTAACAACATCCTGATCGAATCATCCCCGATAACGAATGAGTCACCCCAGAGCGTGCGGTTTCTCCTGGTTTCCGAACAAACTACACAAATCACAGCTGTTGTTTCTCATGCAGCAGTGTCACTCATCCTCAGCCCAAAATAGTCAAAAGCCTGGCACACTACCGCATGTATCACTGCACTTTTGTCAACAGCCATGTGAGACACCTCAGACAGACGCAGTATTCTGTCAGACATAACTTCCTTTATGGGCAAAGAGCTTTTTATTTCAACGATCTTATCATTATCATCTATAATTACATTGACCAGGACCATGTCTCGCAAATGGAGCTTTCGGACTGGAGGAACCTTTTCTTAGAACTTCTGGAAGTTCCCCCTTTTCTTTAGATCGAGGTTTTGAGGAACTAGTTTAGCCCCTAATTTAGAGTCTGTACTTTCTCACACTAGAGCAATTGAATTGATCCAGGTGTTGTCTGATCACCAAACTGTGTTGGACACTGAACCTCCAGGACTGGAGCTGGACACCCAAGCACCATGAGTGATGTAAGTGTACAATTATCGATCCAGAAGAAAGTGTACAAGACAGTAAAGTACCTACTGAACGGGATCTAAGGAAGACCAACTGGCGAATCAGCCACAGTGTAATGGGCACCAAATTCTCACTGATGGCTGTGGGAAGTGATGGTTGGCCTCTCTGGTCTTTTACCTAAAGAAAATACACAAAATGTACAGAATGTTAATGCTGCTCTGTTAGAAAGGGGTCAGACACACAGTTTACCAGTCAGAGCTGTTTCAGCAGTATGAGGGACCTACTCACTATTAGGGGGGAAATGTTATTGTGTTAAAACTTTTCCAATGGGACCTGTTGCTTTTATTCAGTCCTGTTAACTTGCGTAACTAGCTAACGAGTAACAAATACTACAGCTACCTATGAGACACCTTATGAAAATGGTATTATCTATGTAAGTGACAATTAGTGCTGAATTTTTGTTTGTTGTTTTATCATTATAACTTTTTTTTTACTATATTCCACAGGCATGATGAGCACAACCACTGCCCACATGCACGTCATTTACTAGTTCAGTCTCAATCTTGGCTTTGGGAATGGATGAGATTTTTCTATTCCAGTCCATGCTCACCGTTGTGACTTGCCTTCATCCACACAGTGTCACGACACTCACTGTTCCCCACCTCAGCTCATTTCCATGTAAATGAATACGTATGTGGGTTGAGGAATATTGGCATGAATATTGAAATCAGGGGAGAAAATCATGAGTGAATGTGGTGATTAATATCCGCAGGGGGACCGCCTCCATTTGTTGTCTAGTTAGGCTTCATCTGAGTGCTTAAATGCTTTTTTTTTTGCGCTTGTGACTTGTGTAAGAAATGTTAATAATGAAATTCTCAGCTGGAAATGAAATATGAGGGAATAAAGTAAGCTGTTAGTGTTGCTCTCTTGCAAAGACTGCTCACAGAATAGGAGAATAGTGTGGTGTCATTGACAGTGCAGTGGCTCACTTTTACCCGTTACATTGTCAATGCAATTAGTAAAGAGAAAAAAATTAGCATTAGCATTTTTTACATACTTGCTTATGTGGTTTCTGGGACTGTTTACCTCTACAAATATGTACAAATGTACTTTAGCTTAGCATGGAGCTGGGGTGCACAAATGTCGCCTGTAGTTTACTCTAAACATGAATCCCACAGTGTGAGGAACCGCATTAATAAGTCTATTAGACATCACTTAGCACCTCCACACAGTTGAAGGTGAGTGGGATGTTTGAAGCATGCAGTTTGCACAGTTAATTAGCATGCTAATAAGCTTCCTGTATTTGTTTGCTAAACTGCATGGCTTCAGTTCACAACTGAAGCAGCAAAGGCTCTGTCCCAAATTCGTGTGTAGTGTGAGTCCTAACTAGTGGATTTAAGTAGAAATAACTAAATTGGTCATAAAACTGAGGGGAAACAGCACAGCGCTGTCGTCTCACTGCAAGAAGGTCCTGAGTTCAACCCCCAGGTCAGTCATAGGTGTGTGGAGTGTACAAGCTCTCCCTCTGTTTTTCCTCTGGGTTCTCTGGTTTCCTCCCACTGCCCAAAGGCTTGTTTAGGTTGATTGATTTGCATGTTTTTGTATATTTCGTTTTTTTCAGTTTTTAGATTTTTGAAGAGTTGTACTGACCAATCACCAATCATATTTGGAGTCAGAAGTTGTGTAGCGGGTGCTGTTCTCTGAGAGCGTTTGACAGAGACGCATGCCTGGCTATGTTATTAAATGCAGTGACAGACCTAATACGCCACAGAAAAGACATGTAGAGACTGTGCACTTCTAGGTTGGCAATGGGGAGAGATATTTATTAGGGAATTGAAAATGACTGTGTTTGACGGCAGGCAACATACATAATAAATGGCTCAATTTCTCATGCTTGTTCTCCTGCGAGCAACAAAGGCATTCCTTCAAAGTGTAAGACAAATCACTGGCCCTTTCGGGAACACATGACCTGGCATATCTCTCCAGCATCTGACCCTGGCATTCCCTTCAGATGCTGCCCACATGATAAGCCCGTCTGACCCCTTTTTTTTTAATTGCGAAGGATTCAAAAAGGACCTTCAGTTCAGGGAGAAGTCCCCGCTGTTTGTTTAGACTTTACTCCAATGTGCCTAGATATGTGTTATGACAGGCTTGGCTCATTATCTGCATATGGAAGGCATGGACGCTGTTAACATAATGATACAGACTGGCAGAATAGCTTAGGGCTAATGGAGGGGAATGTAGCATTGCTAGCAGCCGGCGTCTGCTTTTAGCATTAGACTTTTGAGGATCTCTTAGGAGGTTGTTTCAGGCTAGTTAGCATGCTAATGTGCTATGATTACAGTAGCAGTCAAAAATCTATTAGTTTTCCATATTTTAAATTAATGTTAATGACATCAAAGCTGTGAAATAACATAATTATGCAGTGGAACAAGGAAACAAATCAAACAATCCTCTGTTTTAGACTCAAAGTAGCATCCTTGTTTTAGCTTAGCATCCTCTTAATGTTCTTTAAGTTAGCTTTTCAAACAACCATTTGAGATGCCCTTCCAGCAGTCTGAATGCATATGCATATGCATATGCTGAGGCCTTATTAGCCACAGAAAACTTGTTGCTTATTGAAATTAATCACAATATAATTATAACTATTTAAGATTTGTGTTCCAACAATTATGAAAATAAAACCATTTTAATTATTGTACTTCCTGTGTAGCAACAGTGCTCTTGGTTTGATCTGCAGCACCCATGGATTCCACTTGGATTTCAGCTTTTTTTGGGAAATGATCACAACCTCTCTAGACAAATGTTACAAACATTCATATTTCATGATCTGAGGAGTTGTGGTCTCAGTATAGACCAAAATAGCCCTTATGATTTTGGGAAAATGTATCATTTACAAATCTTTAAGATGATTCAGATATACTAGTTTGAAAATGTTCAGCTGATTTGTATATTATGCAAATGAGTTCAGTTATGTTTAAGCATTTGACGCTCTTTGTCTGGATCAAAACAGGCAACAATGGCTATCTTGGTCTTACACTTCATCATAGTTTATCTTAATAATGAATCTCTGGTTTCGTGACGACAATGGGTGTAGTTTGCATGTTTCAAGAGTGAAAACGGAAGACAAGTTCTACCACAGATTTATACAAGTTGGGACTGTTTTAATCAGTTTGTCCTGTCTTTAAATATCTACATATCCAATCGATTTCAGTCGCCCAGATCACTGTGATTCATTCTTATATTAAAGTGTTTTTTAAACTAAGTTCCTTTTCTCATACACAACCTGGTGTAGGGATTACTGGGGCAGCCAGCTGTTATATTGCCATTTAGGGGTTAATACTGGTACACAAGACCAACCAGATCAAAACAGATTGGTTATTTTAAAGTGACAATGTGTAGTAAGTGAACGGTGAATGTACACATTGAACAAGTTACCTTATTCATCATCACTACAACAACATTTAGACAAACTAGTTGTGCTATTGAGACAGGGCGGGCGTTACACACAAATATACAAAATGAAGCATCATTTCTTCTATCAAAATATCTTGAGGATGAAAAGCATTCATAAAACGAGCCATGTCCAAACTTTTGGCTGGTGCTGTTTGTGTGGGACAGACTACACATACTGTTTAGACACGACCGATGCATATTACCCCCATGGAATTCCTCGGACTCGTAATTAAGTGCCTTGCCGCCTGACTAGTGTGCCTGCGTGTCTGTCCATCACTTACAACCAAAGTGCGAAAAATGCGGCGCCTGAGGCCCCGAGGTTATGAATTTGCAGGTGGATGCTGACAGAGCCATCTCTCTCTGTCTGCGCGTAATCCCTCAGCCCACAAACAGCAGCTCCGTCAGGCCCCGCATCCGTCAGAGCTGAAGTAATTCATCCAGTGTCAGGCAGCAGCAGCAGACTAGCGCTCTATCAGATGTTACTGATGAAAACCTGAAAATTGGAGAGGCTCATGGTGGAATGCTACGACATGTCTTTTTAGCTATGAGAGAAGAATTGCAGCTGATATGGAAGCTGGGTTGAGGTGCTACACCGATAGTTTGTCCAAGATTCGAAAATGTAGCAGAGAAGTTTCAAGTAGTTTTACCATCTGAAGCTACTGTAGC
The DNA here is from genome assembly GCA_037576955.1 of Lepidarchus adonis. Lineage (NCBI taxonomy): Eukaryota > Metazoa > Chordata > Actinopteri > Characiformes > Lepidarchidae > Lepidarchus > Lepidarchus adonis. Next base: position 2,240,317 of record JBBIGC010000002.1, read on the forward strand.
TGACGATATGAGCAAATATTTCATAATTTAGCATGTCTCCATCTGTTTTGACCATTGGTTTCTGATGGTTTTGTTGAATAACTAAGAACTTCAGCAGCTAGTGCTGTAATTATAGATTGAAATTAATATTGGATTAATTTAGCAAATATTTAAAAATGACTCCTAATCAAGTGTTGGCCTAATGGTTAAATGGTTAAGAACTTACCCTTTTTATTAGGGAGTCTCGGGTTCAAGCCCAGTAATATTTGATTCATTCTTCGCATTGTAGCACTTTCCATTTATATTTACTAAGAGGAAACGTGTCGGCTTTTATAGTAGCACTCACTTCAGTGTTGTCCTGCTTCACTGTGGTTCATTTTATAATTATTTTAATCACAAACGTTAACTTTTACTTCATGTGCATTGTTTATTACACACATGCACTGAGGAGATCCTGGTGTTTGTTTCCTCTTTCAGGGATTAACATAATTCAAATTAAAAAGTGCTTCAACGCCCCCTTGTGGAGAATGTTCAAACTTCTGAACACAGCTTTATAATGACTCACAGATGCTCATTGTTGATTCATCAAGATTGTAAATTTCATAAAAAAAACCCCAAATGTAATGTTTTGCAACCTAATAGCATTGGGAAGTACAGAGTTTATGCATTTTTGAAGCTACATTTTTGTATAAGATGTTTAATGAGTCTTTTTTTGTTTGCTTGTTGTTTTTTTAAAGTCGATTGGATTGGAATGAAGAGTGAGCTGGCGTTTCCAGTCCACATGAGTGATTGATGACTAGAAGTGTCTGTAAACACCTGTTTTGGAGTGTAGCGAGGTTATAATATAAACCTGTAATAATGCATTACTCTGTCGTTCAGAGTGCTTATTTACTGGGGTTGTGCTCAATGCTTGGGGCTGAGGATGGTCTTTAACTTTTAGAAACTGAGAATTACTTTCATTCTGTTACTGTACTATTGTAATGTGATTGCATTAATACATTTACGATCATATATTAATAAATAATGTTTTATTAATCAACAAATTTATTTCTGACTTTAAAATTTAACCTGCATAACAAGACTCTAAACATAAATATAACTTGCTCAAATCATAATAAAATATTTCCTCTTGTACTCACAGACAGAAATATGATATGCAGGAGTATATTGGGCAGAGACTGTCTGGAGTCAACCCGGCACATAGGGCTACAATGAACCCCCGTGAATTCAAACCATGTCACCCAGGTTGGCAAATGAGATCATCCCACAAGCCAGATTGATGACTATAATTCCCACCTCCCCCTCAGCTGACAAATATGATCATCCCCACAGCACTGCCCCCAAATAACAAATCCATACACAGGTTCTGCTGTTGCCTCGATAAGTTGAGTTGAGAGAAAATTACCGGTTTCTTTGGTTACTGCCTTCAAGATTGGGTATTTACAAATATGGATGAGACTTTGGGGACAATTACATTGAATTTGACTCATTTATAAGATACTCGTGAGCTCACTCTCGTCCTAAATGTATCTCTTCCACTGCAAATTATCCATAGAGGCTTATCCAGAAAAAAATGAAGGGTTAATTCTCTCTTGTGCCTTCACCTGCATAACTGGGCCCATGTTTTTTATTTTGGAGATGGGGAGATGGTGCTGGTCACGCCCCAACAGGAAAACACTGTAATGGGGCAATGCAAGCATATCTCCCCCTCATCTGCAGTAAAGGCCGGAGCATGGCCACCTGCTGACAGGCAAAAATGAAGCCATATGTCTGAACGTAAACACACACAGCCTGTTGCCGCCTAGTCGTTGTGGAATGCTCTGTTTTTCGCAAATGTGAGTATCAGCGGAAACACAGCCTGGTTATGCAGTTACTGCCTGGCAAATCAAATGGACGGTTTCCTCCCTTTCAATACAAATGCAATCAATTAGCTAAGACATGTTTTGGCGTCTGATGTTTTACATTTATACATTTTACATTAATTTATTTGGCTGACGCTTTTGTCCAAAGCGACTTCCAGGTACAGGAACAATCAAGCAAAAATTCAGACATGACAATACTG
>JBBIGC010000002.1:2302264-2312473 GCA_037576955.1 Lepidarchus adonis
AGGGAGTGATCCGCCTTAGTTTATTTTATTTAGTTTTTGGCCGGTTTCCTTTTTATTTGTTTATTTATTTTACTGGCGGCCTCTGCATCTGGATTCAAACTTAAATTTCCGTGCTGGGCCCTCGCCAGCACGTTACAAAACCATTTTTTTACACAGCTGTCTTGGAATCTTGTGACCCTTCATTACTCTTCAAAGAGGTCAGTCAACCCTTCAGGAGGTTCTGTGCAAACACTGGAGGGACACCAAATGGCTTGGAGAGCTACCCCCTCTGGAAGGCTGGCTAAATTAACAAACAGACCTACAGCCAGATGATGTAGCCCACAGTTCAGTAGGAACATTCCTCAGTTATTCATGTATCTGGATCCACTGAGAAAGTCTGGTTTGTGGAATCCCCTCTTATTTGGGAAAATATGAACACATTAATAAACTAATGCTACATTCACTGATGTTCTTCTCCTTATTTTCACAGAACTACAAGGCCACAGTGAGAAGGTGAGTGGATCATTTCTGTTTCTCTTGTTCTTGTTGTTCTAGCTACAGCACTGAGTCCTGACTGTTCTTCTAGAACCCAGAGAACCTGAGCAACCTGAAGTTCACAGCCTGGGAGAAGATGCAAGAGTCCAGTGAGAGAGTTCAGTGAGTCTCACTTTCTCTGCCTTTCTTTCTTTCTTTCTTTCTTTCTCTTTCTTTCTTCTATTCTGTTACTTTTTCTTTCTTTCAATATTTCATCTTTCAGTTCTTTCAGATTTTTTTTCATTTCTTCATGTTCTCATTCTTTTATTCCTTCTTTGTTTTTGTTTTCTCTTTCTAATTTTACATTTCTTTCTCTTGTATTCACATTCTTTCATTTGCTTCTTCTTTCCTTTATTCTTCACAATTACAAATAGAAAATCATGAAAAAGAATCATGGTTACAATCTAGTAAAATCTTGTGATTGTTGTGTTTTTATCTTCAGCTCCTGTAACTCTGATCTGACCAGTGTGAGATACAGTGATGAGGAACAGCAGCTTCCTGATAATCCAGAGAGATTTGATGAATATTCATGTGTTCTGGGCTCTGAGGGCTTTAACTCAGGGACACACTGCTGGGATGTTCATGTTGGAGACAGTGAAGGCTGGTTACTGGGTGTGATGACTGAGTCTGCTCAGAAGAAGGTATATTTGGTGTATGGAGTATAGTCTTGATAAATACTACTACCATATTTCCCCAAGATAGGCCACCCCACATTATAGGCCGCCCCATTCTATAAGTCGCAGAAAATCCTTATTTATACTTTCTAAGATATCTCTGCGCTGGCTGCTTCAGAAGTGCATTAGAAGTTGGAGAGTTACCCTGAGTGAAGCCTCTCAGCCACTCAGCCGAGCTAACAGGCCTCCGACCACAGTCACAGGGCAAGTTAACACAGGCAATGGCACTTTACATGTTCCGTGTTTTAAACTGACCTGTCACCATCTGATCTTTACTTTGCGTTGCTTTTCAAACTGTTCATTGCTGCAGTAAACAGTACATTTACATTCAGCTAATCTTTTAGGGATGTCGTCTTTCGTACTGAATAATACTTTTAGCAAATAGGTTTTCATGTTAGATAGGACGCCCCATTTAAGCCTGCCACATCCAATACCAGGTTTGCAAAATTCATGTATAATCCGCAGCCTATCGTTGGGGAAATACGGTACTATTGTGTAACACAGCCATGTGCTTTTCCCTCAAAAGCTCAGAACATCCAGATGGTCAGAGTGCAGCTGGACTGGGACAGAGGAATGCCAGTCACAGCCCAACAGCGGGCTCCCAGTGCCATATAGGGTTTGCGGAGATCTGGCCCTAAATTAATCAAGATAATTATTTTATTCAATAAAATTAGAATCGGGTGTTCCGGATCAGGTGCCATTGAGTAGCACCTACTGCGGGTGGAACCTGTGATATTAACCCAATCTATGTTCTAGTGTTCTGTTTGCTATTGAAGTGTGTAGTGTCATCATGCCAGGCTCTTAAGAACTGTAAAGATTTTAGTGAAAATGTGTTGTTGTTTTTTTAGTCTGGTAGGGACCTAACAATGACCTCTTGAAAAACCTTCTAAATCCATCAACTTTCCAACACAGGGCAATTAAACTAAATACATCAATGGAAAACACTACATACTGTTGTAGAATCCAGACCTCAGCCTGAATTCTCACATCCTGACCTATTGACACCTCACTACCAAAAGGCCTCAAAGCCCAAGTCTTCAAATGACCAGATGACTCTAGCAGAACACTCAGTTCTCTGATATACACCGAAAATCTTATTTCCTAGCCTAAAGCTTCATCACTCTAAGATTACATTCTAAATATCCAACTTAATGGCGGTAAAAGTTGGTTGGGATTGGTTTATGAATGACAAACCCTTACTAGCTGGACCAGGTATAAAACCCTGGGACACATTATAGTCAGAGCTACTCATAGGTTTCAATACCTATGACACCTGGGTGCTACTCTTCTCTGCTTAACCTTCTCTTTGGGGATCCCCCTCTAAAGGAGGACCTCACTTCCACAACTCTTTATTTGTAAAAGCTCTCTCTTTGTCTAAAATAAAATCTTTTAAAATCAAGTTTGGTAAACTGACCTCTCTTCCTGAAGACAATCGGCACAGATCCATCACTGTATATCTTAAATACTTTACATGCTGAAATGTAATTATAAAATGGAAAGTCCTGCAGCAGAAATATTGAAAAATATTGTATATTTGTCTTGACATTTTTTGTAATTTTTTTGTCTGTTCATTCAAGATTTTGCTCACACATTTTCTTCATTTTTTGAAGGATCTATGAAACACTAGTAACACAAACCAGATTTTTTGTTTCTCTTTAGTCAAACTTTACTGCTTTTCTTCCCGAGGTGCATAATAATACTGTTAGATATACTCACCTTTGGTATAAACCTGTGTGTTACATACATGATGTAATGTGTATTGTGTTGCTGTGATGTTTCCTGTGGCCTCTCTCTCTCTCCTTTCTTTACCATGGACTGTTTAATGTTTTAATGTGTTCTAAGCTCCAGCAGGACCGGCAGACAATGTTATTGTACTAGCTTTTGAAAGAACCGTTGGTGAAGGCCACATAGTTTGACTTGGTGGAAGAGATGAGCTCCACTATAAATGGAATCATGTGGGACAGTGGCATTACAACCCTCTGGTGGAGGTGGCAACTTCTGAGCTGAGGAATGTGAAGGAAGTGACAGATCATCTGAAGTACAGATCTGTACAGTAGGTGCAACAGCTTTTGGATCTGCTGAAATCATACTCCAGCTAGAACCCCGGCAGTGATGGGCACGTGTCCCAAAGCTCATCCTCACTCCTGTCTTAGCTGAGAGTGAGGATGAGCTACCAGGGATGCGCTGTTCTGCAGGGATGGTTTTATGGATATGGGATTTTAAACTGAGTAAAGCTTGGAGCGAGAGCAGACACGCTTTGATGTGAGAAACTCTCTTTAGCAGAGAACACAAAGCCAGCACGGAGAGCTTTTTTACAAACCACTACCGCCCAGGACTTATGGCGACCTGCAGTGGAGGATAGTCCATGGCAATGTGGCTGTTAATGCTTTTGTCTCTGTTTTAAATCCTTTATTTAGTCCAGACTGTCCACACTGCAGTGTCAGAGAAACTTTTTCATTGTTTTATGGGATGTTCTAGACTATTACCTCCATTTTATCTGCTGGAAAGTATTATGTATGGTGTTTACTAAGCAGTTTTTTATCCTGGCTTTTAATATTTATTTTAATTTTTAAAAAAACGCACAATATCAGTTACTGAATTTTATACAGTGTAACAATGTGGTCTTGTCATTGTTACTGGGGTTTCTGTGTTTTGGTTTGTGTCTTGTCACATGTCCATGCGAGTACACCTGTGTCTTGTTTGTAGCTCCACCCATGTCTAGCTGTGTAATTAACTCAAGGTATATGTACCTGACGTCAAGTGTTTTTTGTTGATGTTTAATGTTGAGCTGTAGCGTTGTCTGATGTTTGTGAGTATGATCCTCCCTGCACATCCTTCCAACCAAAGCAACCGGGAATCATTACATACTAGGTGCAGCAAAAATGGTCATCTGGGTCTGCAGGAGGGACTTAATGTGGGTGACCTCGTTGTTGTGTTCTAAAAAGAGCATTTTGTGTTCAGTTCAGTTTGAAAGAATTCTTGCATTAACTGTGTTTTTTCCCTCTTCCTCACACTGAGCATGGTTGTGAATAATGGTGCTTCACTGAGAAGCTGTAGGAGATGCAGCCTAGTTTCTCTGAAGACTCTTAAGTGGGTGAGTAAATGGGTTTGGTTGGTTTTGGATATTTCTTTGGTTCATTTGGGTTTAGGAAAGTTAGTTTCCTTTGAAGAGAAAAGTTATTGTTCTTGCTTTATCTGGGAGTCTTCCTGAAGATCAGTGTTTCCTCGAAGCAAAATAAAACCTCGATCAATACTTCACAGCCCTGGTTACTGGTCTGGCAGCAGGAAAGAAGGAGAAACTTCTGTTGGAGCAGCCATATTTTTAGAATATATAATAATATATTATAATATTATATAATATAATTTTTTTTTGAGCATTCAAAGCATATTTTGGTGCGTGTCTTGTACATACAAAAGGCCAATGTCTAAATATGAGCCAAACGTATAATAATAATATTAACAACAAAATACTACTAATAATATTAATAATAATAATAAGCGCAGCACTGTGGTGCAGTTGTTAACACTATGGCCTCACAGTGAGAAAGTCCTGGGTTCTTTCCCCAGTTCATCCACAGGTGTCTTTCTGTGTACAATCTCTCCCTGTGTTTCCTCTGTGTGAGTCCTTCCACCCATCCTCCTGCTTCACCTTCTTCCCTCCACCCTCCTCACTTTGTCTGGGTGGAGATCTGCAGCTGGGGGGTGCTGATTTGGCTGGACTGCATGCTGTTGGTGGCTCTCAGCAGGAAGCTGAGCAGCATGTCTTTGGCCCGTGCCGTCTCCATCTTCTGCTCTCGGCTCAGCTGCAGTGTGATCTGCTCCAGGCTGGTCTGCAGAAGCTCTGAGGCCATGAGGGGCCGAGACCCTGCAGGACCCTCGGTCAGGTACTCTTTGTACAGCTCCAGCAGCTTCTGTTCTAGATAGCTGTTCAGCTGGGAGTTGGAGAGAGGCCGACCGTCCTGCAGCAGAGAGGGACGCTCACGCCCACTGCCCTCCCTCCATCTGGAGGTCCTGGGCTCAGGAAGTTGTGGAGGAGGAAGTAAGGAGGGAGGTGGGACATCTCTGGAGAGCAGGAAGGGTCTAGCATGAAGATCTTGTAAGTAGCTGCCCTCGGGATCTCCTGCACTGGGACTGAGAGGCAGCACCTGTCCCCCAGCGATGTGCAGGTCGCTGTAGTGGTGACAGATGCTCTGGCAGCTGGAGGGCACCAGGAAGGCCTCAGCTCCAGAGGACTCTGACCTCCCGGGGATGCCCACGACCGGAGAGAGGTATCTGCAGTCCAGGGGGGATGTAGGAGAAAGAGACTGGAAGTTGCCCTGCTGGGACTGGGCCTCTGCAGAAGAGCTGCCGCTGTGCTGCGCTGGGGATGAGGGGACTGGGGGCAGCATTTGGGCCCAGAGGGACGGTGTCAGTGGAGATGGTTTCTGAGCTGCTGCTAGGGAATATGGAGGAGGGTCCACATGGTCAGAGTTAGCACGAAATGCCACGCGCCACAGACTGCTTTCACACAGCATCCTCATTCAGCTCCTAATGCAAGAACATCAAAAAATATGTTAAAGAACTCCTTTTCGTATGTCATTGTAAGCTGTATGTCTCAGTCTCCAAAGCTGTCAAGTCAGACTAAAACAAGTCTAAAACAAAATGTCATCAACATGAAACTAACGTCATCATCTGATTTGTGCTCCAAACCCTCTGAATCACTCACTCACCTAACGCACAAGCCATTTAAGCTGAAACTGGTTGAAAGGAACACATTTCGTTTCTGCCTAACCTTCTCTTTTGGGGATCCCCCCACAAACTTTTACTTGTACTTTGTCATTTTTCTCTATTTCTTAAATAAAATCTTTGAAATTAGTTCGACATCAACACTCACAACATCTGTTAACACTGTTGTATTTACAAACATTATTTTCAGAATGAGCCAATCAGAACAATTCTCATTCACAAGCGTATGTCAGTCATAACATAAGCACAATCTTTAAAGAAAGGTTGAAAATGATCATGCAGAAAAACATGAGTGAATTTTTTTTAATTAATAGCAAGAGAGAAAATCTAAATCTGCATGGCCATCCCCTCAACAATACTAAACATTTGTATCATATTTTCCCAATGACAGGCCACCCCACATTATAGGCCGCCCCATTCTATAAGCTAATATGTTATTAGCTGCAGCGTTACTGAATTAACTGATCTGAAGTACAAGCATCTAACTTGACCCCTGGAGGCTTTTGCAGCTCTGTGACATTATACCATATTTGAGCATAAACAATGAACTTAATAAAATTTGGAACTTGCTGATATCATGGCACAATGTAAGAACTACACTTTAAGCTCCATGCAACGTATCCGACATTGTTGCAGTGTTGCTAATTTTATACTGAAAAATTAAACAGAACAGATGACTGGCCACGCTGTACTGCCATACCCCCACCCCCACCCCCACCCCCACCCCACGTGAAACATGGAGAATGCCATGCTCACCTTCACCCTCCCAGTGTTGGTTGTATGGTGGGATGGGGGAGTCCTAGCTAGAAGGGGCGACTGGAAATGGCTAAATGGGAAAAAAATCAAGAAATAAAAACTATCCAACATTTAAGAGCACTTTAACCTTCACTTGCTCTAAAAATAGTGTGTTTACACTGGCTGCTAGAAATATAGTCTGGAAACACACATTTTTCCAAATGTTCCTATTCCTCCCAACTTATCCAGATCTGGAAATGACTGAAACATCTGATAATACTTAGGAACCTGGTAAAATCCTGTTAGTGATAAAACATCATTACTGCAACAAAATTCACTGAAGCTCACCTGCTCTGCCAGATCTTGCGTAATCCTGTGCAGGACTGTGTTCTGAGGTGAAGTGAAAGAAGGATCCCTCTCACTGTATTAAATGCTGCACTGAATGAAGAAGTGAAAGAAAAGTGAGGGACATCATGATGGTGTCCCATGCAAATATGGACCACAATCACTTGAAGTCAAGAATTAAACAGCTCGAAGCCAAGATTCCACCATCACCCATTTCTGGCAGCCATGGGAGCAGTAGAGAGGGCAGATACGGTTGGAGGATTAGTTCTGGATCACAGAAAACTCCACAACCCGGTGCTCCACACCAATGCACAGGCATGGAGATCTGAGATTCATGTATGGACCGTTCTTTTGGTCTGTGCTTTTCTACAGAGATTATACACCCATCACCTGGCAGATGAAGTGAGTAAAGCTGGGAGATAACAGGCAGCAGTCAGTTCTCAAAGATGACGTGCTGGAAGCTGGAAAAATGGGTGATTGTAAGGACCTGTGGACCAAACTGTGATGATGAGATGGGGGAGTTAGAACATCACCAAACATGATCCAAGGATGGAGAACCAATGGACCAAGGTTCATGGGCTCTGAAGCCTCGCTGACTGATCCGACCCCACAGAAAAGCTCTAGAATAAAGGTGAATGGTGGTTCAGAACACAGTGTATCAGTCAGACCTGCTCTGGAGGCACAAGGAGAACCTACACAGCACACACATCTGTCTATGAGGAAAGAGGAACAGGTTCATGTTAGTTTTGCTCAGTATCAGAAGGCCTCCCCAGACCTGCACCTGTGCACATATACCAACATCAAAACCACAAATCCTCGTTCATGCACAACAGTCTGACCAAGTGTGACACAGTGTAGAGCTAGTCCAAAGCCGCAGGAGGCGCAGGAGGCGCAGTTTCACTTCCTCTGCCAGCTCGCTGTACCACTTTTCACTGTAAATGAGAGGTCAGCTTATTATGAAGGCCCCCAGGTCAGCCTTGGATTTTTAAATGGTTGACATCCAAACAACACTAATAATGTTAATATTATTACATAAAGCAGTTCTTCCTTCCAGGAAAATTCATTCACAACCTGTATCTGGATCCACACCCAAAGTCCATGTCTTTGATGAAGGCAATGAATTTCTCATTTGCTTTCAAAAACATCTCACTTGTTCTTCAGAAGCTAAGTCATTCTTTCCAGTGGAAGGCTTGACGTTTGTTTTGTCCATTGGAAAATTTTAGGTCTAATTTACATTACATTGCTGTAGCTCCGACTGTATTTATGGTTTTCTGAGTATAAACCAAGACGGAAAAACTAAGACTAATGCTAAAGTTTTACTTCCCATGAGTAGGGAGTGATGAAACTTTAATCCTGTTTACTTTTTATTAAACGGTTTTACTTTAAAGAAAATTGTAGCGTTCCATCAAATTTGTCCCAACTCTTGAATTCCTCTATATTTTTTTCTTTATTTCTTTCCTTTCGTTTCTATGTGTCACGTCCCCTCTGTAACTAAAGCAGTGTAATTTAAGCCCACCTCAACAGCCTCCCTTTATCTGGTTGAGCTGGAGCATCCTTCGAGACATCTCCACCACAAATATAGCCATTCTATCTTCTTTGCACTGCAGAGTGAAGCTCCACATGTCTGACTTTCTATGGAATGGTGATGATGGTGAAATAGTGAACTGAACTAAATCCCTGTATGTACCCCTCCACTATAAATGGATTTAGCTTTAGGCCCAAAAGCTTCTAAAAGATCTGGTAGAACAATGTCTCAAGCAGCATCTTCTTTGCCATTTCGTGGAGGAACTTTCTGTGAGGGAGATTTAGAGGAACCAGCCTGGTTCCATTCACTAGCACTATAAGAGAAGAATGGAGCGGTTCACACCAAACTATTCAGAAAATACTCTGAAAATGTGAAAAATTTCCTTTGAAACTTTTCATCTAATGTAATCGTCCATCAGGTGGAGATGAATGTGAGAATTCTTTGTGGTTCATTCTTAATGTTCTTAAGTATTTGATCCAAGTGGTGATCAAACGAGGCTCTCGAACAGTACAGGAAACATTAGCCAACAGCAGGTGAGCTGACTCAGGTGTCGGTTACCTGCTGAAGGTGAGCATGTTGTAAAGAAGCTGATGGCCCTTCGAACCTGAGATGGTTTGCCATGGAGACTGAAGGTGAACAGGGGCCACCAGAAACTGGACTGTAGAACCTGCTGGGAATCTGTAAGGTGTGCATCACCACCAACATTGAAATCATCCATAATGGAGGTCAGTCGACATCTTCAACAAGTGCTGTTTGCGTGTAGTTTAATATGCGTCAGGCTGATTCATTATTAAAGGCTGGGGTTGGGTTTCAGACCTGGTTACTGTGGCTACCGAGGTCCACAGAAACAAATGGAACTCACCACATTCGGCCAGCGCTGCACAGCAGGTCTTTCCAAGCTGGAGTAGATGTAGATAAGGAGAATCGTGGTCATGCTGCTTGTAGGTGGAGGACCTGGTCAATTTGCTCACTGTGATGTTCAAGAAAATCAACGCCGTTTTCCGCCCCAACCAAGGGCACCGTTTACGGGAAGACTACCACAACGCATGCACCGTAAAGCTGGTCCGCAGCACGTCTATGCTCGTGGTCGGGGAGAAGAATGGTGGACGGCAGAATTCCACCCTGAAGCGAAGTGTTAGTGCAGTCAGCATCGAGTCCAGCACAGCACTGTACTACTACCACAGACGAGAGGACCAGGTATGGCTCTACTCCCAGAACCAGAACTGCCTGGAGTATCTACAGGAGCTGGTGGCACTTCGACGACAGTACACCAAGAGCATCAGTGACCTCAAGCATGCGGAGCAACGGGAGACTGTCTCTGGCAAGAAAAAGCCTGCACCGAAGCCTCCGCAGTCAAGAATCGTCCAGGTAAAGCCTCAAGTCACTTTTAATGTTTGAGTTCCAGTGGTTTTACCAAATAAGTATCTTTTTAAAAGATACTACAGTCTTGAAAAAGAGGGTTCTTTAGCTTATTTGGAAGATATCTGAGGAACTTATTGTCAATGTTGGCTTAGAGTTCATCCAGATGAACATCATGGTCATGTAAACGTCTACCCATGATGGTATGGTTAAACACTTCTTACACCCTTAAGAGTCCCCCAGAGGTTCTCCACTAAAGTTATTTAAGAACCACATGCTTTTTTGCAAAATTAAAATTGTTCTGTGTACAGTAGTTCCACATTTTTAGTGATG
>JBBIGC010000002.1:2379193-2395428 GCA_037576955.1 Lepidarchus adonis
AGTATTGTCATGTCTGAATTTATGCTGATTGTTCCTGAACCTGGAAGTCGCTTTGGACAAAAGCGTCAGAAAAATGATGAAAAAGTAAACGAATGATGTCTCTGTCAATCTCTGTGGGTGTGGATGGTCAGATTTGCTCAGCTCAGTATATTCCGTATGTCAGACACTGCGGTATATAAATATCATGGTTTCCATTTACCCAAATATTTCACCTTTCTGTTGCTCCTTCATTACCGCAGGTGTGCGGCTGTATCACGCGCTGACCCGTGTTCCTGGATGGGGCGCAGTAATCACCGGAGGCAGGACGTCTCCCCTGAACCCTACTGACAGCGTCCTGAGAGTGACCCACAGCCGGAATGACCGGTCAGACCCCAAGAGCTCACTGCTGTCTGTAAAAACGATGACTTGCAGCGGCCGAGCTCCAAAGCCGCGATGGAGGCACACGGCTACTTGGCTGCATCACGCAGGTGAGGGAGTGTGATGAGCAGACAGGGTGGTGTCCCGTTTTGTCTGGACCAGTAGAGAAGTAACTGGCCATTATAGTCTGTATAATCAACCAATAATGCTATAAAATGTTATAGAAATAATAAAATAGTACAATAAATACAGTAATATCTTTTTGGTGCTAACAAAAGTTAGCAAGAGCCAATCAAATTAGCCATGTGTGATCACGAGGCCCGCCTCCCAAAGGCGCATCGTGTCTCCACCAATCATATTGGTGATGTGTGTTTGGGAGGCGGGCCCTCGGGTAAGGAACACTGTTTAACCCTCTGTGTCCCGGGACGCACTAGACGCTACAGACTGAGGTTGTAAATTGGCCCAGTACAAAATGGACCCCTCCCTTAAACAAATACCATTATCTGACCTTTTCTGATAGAACTGGTCCAGTTCAAACACGGCTTTAGACCCATTATTATATTATTTTAGTTTATATTGTATTGTTATTTTTATGTATTACTTATTATTCTTTCATATCATGCAGGCAAGAGTTATGTTTTTCTGTTTGGAGGACGTACCATTGAGGATGAAGTTCTATGTGATGCACACTTCCTGTGTTTGGAGAACCAGCAATGGACAGATGTAAGGCCCACTTCTTCATACACCATCATCAGAGAGGCCACGAAACTGATATTAGTTAAAAAAAAAACAATGGGGGGATGATGAACTGGCAGACGATATTGCCAAATGTGCCTGACGATGCCGTTTTATTGCTATCGCTCTGATGTGCTGCAAATATAACTGTATGTAATAGTTGATCACATTACATGTTTGAAATAGAAGCACACAGCCTCTATGGAGAATAAACATGGCCTTTTCTGCACAGTTTGTATTTACTAGTTTAAAATAAAACACAATATAAATGTAATATAAGGTAAATTGCGCAAATAATCTGTAATTGTGTATCAGATGTGTGATCTGATACACAATTACAGATTATTTGCGCAATGTGTTCTCTGTAGAACAGTTGTACCTGTTTATCCTCAGAACATCATGGCCAGGGGCGCCAACACTTTTGCACTACTGCAAATGGGGATGATTATAACCTGTAACATTAGTAGTCATTAGTGCTACTGTTTACTGTTCACTCAGTCAGATGGTACACACACACACACACACACACACACTGTTAAACCTATGAGAACCTAGGAGCTTGGCTCTAAAGAGAATCATTAGCAATACGTCACTTTTCAACACTGGCCATATTGGCCCTGATGCAGGGATTTTGGTCGATTTTACTTTTTCCTCTAACAAAGCATTTCACTGCCTATTGTACTTGTATGATTGCGTATGTGAAGAATAAAATCTGAACTTGAGATTGACTCCTGTTGACCATGCAACTGCGTCTGATCTTCCTCTTAAAGATACCTCTCGAAGGACACTGCCCTGAACCTCGCCATTCACACTCCGCATGTGCCTATAGAGGAGGCCTGGTGATATTTGGAGGGTTGGGCAGAGAAGGTGTTCCTCTAGGAGATGTTTCATTCCTGACGCCCACATCTACAGGCTTCGTCTGGGAGACACTGCAATTATATCCAGCTCTGGTGCCCAGGTACTGTTTTGGTTGTGTTCTATTACTCTCTTATTAGTCCAGTGGTGCCCAGTTCTGGTCCTGGTGCAGCAGAGTTTTGGTAGTTCTCCTGCTCAAACACCTGGTTCAACCCACCTGTTCATTGCCAGATGCAGGGGGTGTGTATGAGGAGGGGCTGTGGTGGACACCAGTCCTCCAGGACTAACTTTGGGCCCCCCTGTAACTAGCATCACCATCTACTTTCTTCTAGTACAGAGGGTTCCTCAGCTGTTGTCTTGGAGGATCGGTGTCCTGCACTGCATAGTAGTTTCCCCACCACAAACACATTTCCTGAACCTGGTCTATTTGAGCAGGAACGTCAACAAACTGTTGGACATGGGCTCTCCAGGACCCGAGCTAGAGATCCATGTTCTAGTAGAAGACTCTGCGGTGCTTCTCCCAGAGACTAATGCAAATAGTAGAGACTTGTAATCAGTCTTCACCTGCCATTTACAGGTATTCCCATTCAGCCCATGCTATTGGTGAGCATCTGGTGGTGGTGGGAGGAGTTTGGCTTCAGGCCAAAGGTGTGCCAGGCGTGGCAGTAATAAACTTGACCACTGGGGGCAGCACTGAATTCAGCATAGACACAGTGAGTTATATGTTTAAGTTGGGTACAGTGTACTGAGTATATATAGCATTCTAAACGTAGAACAGCCTTGTTTTGTACCTCTACATTTTTCTCAGTCAATGAATGTCTTAATTCATGAAGTGGAGTTTTCCATTTTAAGCTTCTCTCCATATCTCTCTCTCTCTCCCCTTCCCTCACTTTCCCAGTCATCTATCCCCTGGCCTGTCATGCTGCATTCGTTCTGCTCCGAACTGCTGGACTTGGAGGGGCCCAAGTTGGTACTTATTGGTGGTGGGGGTAACTGCTTCTCTTTCGGAACTCATTTTAATACCCACCCCATTACTCTAGACCTGAGGCCTGTGCTGGGCCACCGAGAAGAAGCAAAGCCCCATGGACTGTATACTAGTGTAGTGGATGTGTAAGTGGTACTAAAACCACCACTGTGGAGCCCTCGCTGGACCGGGATTGTGCTTAAAAACCGAAACCTGCATAAATGAACTTGAACAAGCAATGACTCCTCTGACTTGCCAGTCAAACTTTATTTTCAACCAGGACCTCAGTTTAAGTAACAGCCAAAGAGCTTGAATGATGTGGGACGGGGCTTCAGCTAATCATAAATTGGAGAAGGTCGGTGGAGGTCAGAGGTCGTAGGGCTCCAGCCCGAGAGAGGTGTGAAAGGTCACTCTGTGAGGCGGCGGAAGGACTGGACGGTGGGACAGACAGCACCCCAGTCCACAGGCTTGCGGTACTCTCCCTTCTCCAGGAAGTACTGGCGGCCACGGTAGTTGGGGTGCTCGTAGAAGACCCAGTAGCCCTCCAGGACCTTGCAGGAGTGCACCTCCCTTAGGCGGTATCGCTCCAGAACGGAGGGGCAGTCCTCCGTGGCTTCGAAGGCCTGACCCGCAAAATCCGCCTTGTCATACAGCTGCACCTTGTACTGAGTTCCGCTAGTCTGCAAGAGAAGGTAAGGGTGGGAGGGGTTGGGAAGGTGTTGGGGTTTGGGAGGTTAGTGCGTGGGGTTTGGAAAGAAGGGGGAGGGAAGATGGGGTAAGAAGAAAGGGGAAGGGGGGACATGGAAGGAGATGAGCTCCACCGCAACTTATTCCAAATCTTGCAGCCCAGTTACCCCGATTTGCACAGGAAATTAAGGTCCATGGACAATTTTCTTCCCAAATTCTAGTGGCCTTACAATCCCTTTTGTCCTTGGTGATATTTAATAAAATCTCATTGTTTCACCATGTTCTGGCCTTCTTATTTTTAAGATTCTTAAAGGACTGTGTAGAGACATCCCTCCAGGACCTTGCAGTATCCTATTCCCTATTCTATTTGAGGGAAATCAGCCATAACATTAACACCAGGTCAAGTAAATAATTTCGTTATTTCATTACAACGGGATATATTAAGCCGCAAGCAAGTCAATGAGAAACTTAAGGATCTGAGCCGCTTTACCAAATGATGGCTTGAACCAAAATTGATCAGAGGTAGGACGGCTGACGAATCGTGGGCACCCGAGGCTCATTGATTTACCAAAAGTGAACCTGTCTGGTCTGATCCCAGAGGATCTCCTGTTGTCCGAAATATTGGCTCTGATAAAAATGTGTAAGAACTACTCCATGTTAGGCAGGTGGTTTTAATGTTATGGCTGATTGGGGTACATCAAAGCATTAAGGTATCCTTCGTTAAGCCCAACAGATATTAAAGATACCAGTTGCTTTTATTTTAACACGTGCATCCATTTAGGTCACAGGTTTAACTTACAAAGTGGATCATCTTGCAAGAGCTGAGCCGGTCGTTGAGGCCCATCCAGCGCAGGTACTCCGGGTACTCGCCCCTGGTCAGCACATACTGGTAGCCCATGTAGTTGGGGCGCTCGTAGACCACCCAGGTGCCGCTCTCCACGCGGATGGAGTTGCACCGGCTCAGGTAGGTATGGAAGTCGGAGCAGTCGCTGTCACACTCATAGCGACGGCCTTGGAAGTTTTTGTCCTCGTAGAAGACGATCTGGAGCGACATCGGGCAGAACATTGCGTCAGAGTCTGGGGAGGCTACAGTGCTGGTACAGTTAAGCAATCATCACTAACAGCCCTGGTCATGAGGTTCACTGTCTGTCTCATTGGTTTAATTCTGGGCATGGCACCAGGATGCCAGCTGGCATCCACCAGACTGTAGGAATTTACACTATAATGGTCTGACAAAACCAGTTTGCCAGAAATGAGCGACGTTGGCACATTCCTCCACGTCTACTCTGCACAAACATTGGAAACTGCCTTCTTCTAGTGGCAACTAAATGCCGGTTGACCATAGCGGCACGGCACAAGAATAAGTGACACTACTGATGGTCATCAGTGACATGGTTTGGTAAATATCAGTGCTTTCTATCCTTGACTTTGCTCAACAAATACCAACCGTCTCCCTATGGTCCAATACATGTGTGACGTCTATGATGACCAGTCTTGGTCATGGTCTCAGTAGGAAGCCTGGTAGAACAGCTCAGACCTTTTCTAGGTTTTCCTTCATAAAAGTGGTCTTTGCCATAGCTTTGAACTGGACAACCCACTATGATAAGATTGACCTCAATCACCACCGTTCCTATCCTCAGGTGTCCAAGTTTTCCGAATTCCTACTCACCCTGCCCATCTTGGACATCGTATTGAGGCTTGCTTGGAGGAAGTGTGTGAAGTCCTGACTGAGTGCTGATCCACGAGTGGGGCTGTTTAAATACGTAGCCCCCCGGCTTCAGGATTAGTGGGGCGGGGAGCACCGGACAATCGCTTTGTCATGAAAATGAGATCCAAAAATTGAGTCAGTGATTCTAGCTCTATTCAGGTTTTCCAGAAAGGCGACATGGGATTACAGCATAATGGCAACATTGCCAGGGTCGCCCCAGTCACCCCTCCTAACGCCCTCTCTTTCCAAAACACGCACACACGCACGGACACCCAGCTGCCTGCGCCCACATCCACTGGCCCCGTTTGCACCACAACACCGCCACCCTGGCAGCCCATGCCAAGACCACTGGCAAATGTGAAGAGCCCAGATGTATTGGATTATTGCGTTCCACTGTTCTGAATGGCGCACCGTTCGCCTGGCTCAGCTTTTTTCTGCCATTTTAAACACACAGGCCAAAATAATCAACCCTGACGGCGCGCTGACCCCATGCAAGTGAGCCGCGATGTTGGTCCTCCTTCAGGAGCCACACTTCAGCAATGAAGTGCGAGACATGGAGGGAGGCGACTAAGCCGAGGGGCAATACGGCCGATGCCACAAATATTGTACATGTCATTTTAAAAACTCAAATGGAGGGTAGTGGTTAGGCCCTTTTGATCAGAGGGTTGCAGGTTCAAATCCCAGCCCAGGCACCACTGAAGAACCTCTGAACAAGGCCCCATCCCACTACACTGCTCCCTGGGTGCTGTCGATTACTAATGATGAGGTGTGTTCACAATAACTGAAAATTGATCCTGAATATGCAATTTCTGGAGGGAATAGAGCAGAGGCGCCCAGCTGTGACGTCTAGGACAGTTTGGGGATTTCCCTGGTCAAACTCACCTGTTCATTGTCTGGTGTAGTGAAGGTGTTTGAGGAGGGGAACCACCAAACCTTGCTGGACACTAGACGTCCAGGACTGAATCTGGGCACCCCTGGTATAGAGGGTATGTATGTGATAGTAAGCAGCATTTCACCTGCTGAGTGGCACTCACTTCTTCCGTTACCTGATCAAATTAAAGGCAGTTGGGCTCGACTGCGAGCCTTACAACTTACAAAAGAACCAGTGGAGCATGGGCACGGCCAGGAATCAGCTCCTCGCTAGTGCCTTTGCTTTGTGCGTCTCCCTGTTGAAATCGGTTCAATATAAATATGAGGAGTGATGCGTTCCTGGATAGGTTGTGTGGATGTCTGCTCTACTCCTCTAGGCCAGCCTTCATGATCGACATCCAAGTGGCATCCATTGGTGGCAGCCATTTGCCTGGGCTTCCAGTGGACCAGCCCAGAAAGAATAAAGACCTCTTTGTCTGTAACTAAACTTATTTTCTGTGATGTGATCTTAGCTCATGTAAATTTCTCATGTGGTGAGTAGGGAGTCCATGCCTATTTGTTTTATGAGTTTTCTTCTGGTTATGTTCGTTATGAAGTTAAGATAAAATTATGGTTTTATTTAAACTTTATTTATCTAAACTTTTCTTTGTGTCTATATTCCTGTAGGAGCCAAAACATGTCATACTTAGTTACATTAAAGTTCATAGAGAATTAATATAAAGTTTAGAATAAATGTTAAAAGTGTATGTTTATTAAGTGATCATTAAAAATATAAAGACATCATTATAGTTCTCTTGCAGTATTTGGAGTTGAAAATGAAGACCAAGCAGCATTTTCACATACAGGTGAATATAGTGAAAAAGTTCAATATTTCCTGCCATTCCTTTCAGAAAGTGAAATCCAAATATATAGACTCCTTACACATGAAATATGTCAAGCCTTAATTTCTTAGAATTTCAATGATTGACTAAAATTCAGAAAATTTTAATATTGTGAAAAAGTTCAATCTTGGAAAGTCATGGTGTCACACGCTAATCAGCTAATTAACTCAAAACACCTGCAAAGGTTCCTGAGCCTTTAAATGGTCTGTCTGGTTCAGGAGAATCTTCCAGAAGACAGTCATTGACACCCTCCACAAGGAGGGTAAGCCACAAAAGGTCATTGCTAAAGAAGCTGGTTGTTCACAGAGCTGTATCCAAGCACATTCATAAAGTTGAGTGGAAGGAAAAATATTGCTAAGAAAAGGTGAACCAGCAACAGGGAGAACTGCAGACGAGCAAAACCCATTCAAGAATTTATTGGAGCTTCACAAGGAGTGAAGTCATAATGAGACACTACACACAGACGAATCCTCCACATGGGCGACAAATGCCACATTCCTCGTGTCTCCACTCCTGAACCTGAACCAACGTCAGAAGAGTCTTACCTGGACTAAGGAGAAAAAGCAGTGTATGTAGCCTCATTTTGGTTTGGGAAAATACTTCTGTGGTCCAGCAAAGAGTTCTGTGCATGTGTTTGGTGCAAAAATAAACCACAATCCACCACAAGCATTAACAGTTCCTCTTTTGTTGTTTAGTTGATTCCCAAACTTCAAATTAAAGAAACATAAAACCAGCTAGTTATCATATTGGGGTCTCCGCTCCTCTCTTCCTTTTCTTAAAGCCTGACCAATTCCTGACCACGTGTTCTTTGGTAAGTTGTAAGGATCACAGTCGAGCCCAACTGCCTTTAATTTAAACAGATGGTTGTTTGGTTTATTCCCGCTTCCCGTGTTTCGTCACTCGTTCTGACTGGAGGACCCGTTTTGGGGGAAAGTGATGTCACCGCATTCAAACACAGTCATTGATTGAGAACATACAGAAGATAAAGCATCTTTAATTGTTTACACACTAAGCCGGTTCTCCTTAACTACACAATACAAACGCACTCATACGCTTCATAGTCGTGGGAACATCAGTAAGACAATGAGGAACTTCTACAAACATGGAAATTACTCATTAATATGGTGAATGTACTGCTCACTGGTCCAACCAAATGGACGTGTCTCCTTTGCTTGAACGTTTCCTGGAGTTGAAGCTGTATTTAAACCGAACAGGATATTTATAGGAACAGGATTTGGAAAAATCCACATCTAAAAAGGCACAGGAAGTGGCACTTTTGGGATCATCCTGAAGGTAGAAATGCAACCAAAGTGCATCGTGTTACAGCAGGTGCTCCATCTATTTAGATTCCTATTGGAGAAATGTGAGCTCAGGTTTCAAGTATGCGGAACGAGTGTTCATCTCGTACTAGTAGCCAAAGGAATCGGACACAGACAAGCTTCTAATCTCATGAAGGATACATATACAAGTCCTACAACAAGGCAACCGCAGACGCACTGGTTCTCAGCAACTGTTAAACTGAACCAGCTCCTATTCCACCATACAACCAGCACTGGGAGGGTGAAGGCAGACATGTGCTGGATCATTCCACGCAACATTAGACAGCTTTACACGCTTGGAGGAGAATGCTATCCAGCAGTTAAGACATCATAGCTGGCATGTGAGTGATGGGGGAGGGGGGGGGGTCATCCTAAAAGTGCAAAGCCAATCCTGCTCCCTTGGATTCCAGGCCACAGATGGCGATGATGGGGGCGAACACTAATAACACTAATGTCCATCATCTTCAGTGAAGTGCGTTAATACAAAACAGCTCAATTAAAGTATTTTTAAAGAAGAACGGTCAGATCGGTTTTCTATAATAGTTTCAATATGGAGGAATAGAAAAGGTGTCATGCCATTTCCAGGTGCTGCACCAATGCTATGCAGCAGAACTGGCTTGTGCTGTAGTAACTGCATGTCGGTAGATTGATCACCACACTAAATTCGGCGTGATCACGTGACCTGTCCCGACACTGCGACCTTTACACGCATACAAATACATTAATCTAAAATCAATAATGCACCAGAAATGTATATTCTGAGCCCTGTGCTACTGATTCTCATTGGCCTGAGTGAGTTTATGTAAAGCTGCTGTGGGCGGAGCTTCAACTGCTAAAGCAAATTCATTCACTACTTCATATTACACCAATCAGCCATAACATTACAACCACCTACCTAATACTCAGTCGGTCCTGATTCTACCAGACTTGCCTTCTCTCCCCAGATCCATCAGTGAGCCTTGGGTGCCCACCACCCTGTCACAGACTCACCAGTTGGGTCACTTTTGTTGCGTAGCTTTTGGGGGATCTAGCCCTTCAAAGTGGCGCTACATCAACTACGAGGAACTACTGCCCACGCCTCCTGATGGACACCACTGTACTGAAATAACTAGTCACGGTTCCTCACTTCAGCTGGCAGTGGTCTTAATGTTATGGCTGATGTGTTGCGTATTAAAACAGCACTGTCGACCCATAACAGAACTGTCCCGTTTGCTAACGCCGCACTAACAAGGCCGTCATCCTCTTAGAGGTGAGGGTTATACACAAGTACCATTAACGCTACTGTAAAACCTTATAACGGAAAATCTAAAAAGGCATCGCAGCTGGAAAATACACACACCTATACAGCTGCTACGCATCCAGCACATTCCTCTCACAGAGGCCAGACGTACAAGACATGTTCTCCATCGCATTTTTACAACACTGTATGAAAATGTCCTTATCCAGCATCGAATTTCTGCATCGTACAACATTCATGGTGCATCCTGAGTGACTATCCATCGTACCCACAGTGCTGCTCTCCAATCCCAGGGCAGAGAAAACCGCCCCTGCCCCTGCCCCTGCCCCAGCGACGCCTAGCAGACTGGGGGCGGTCGGGACGCCTGGTCTTTCTGGTGCTGAAGAGAAGGTTCTGCGCTGCAGGGCGACTGTGGGTGATCAGTGGGGTTGGACTGAGTGATGGTTGGAGGCAGTAAACAGTCCAGCTCCTGCCGCTGCCCCGTCTCCAGCAGCCACTCGTGAAACTGGCGCTCCACCAGAGCCTGAAACTGGCGCCGCTGCTCTCTAGCAGGAAAAAAACGAGAGAAAACAACTTCAGTATTTAAAATGAGATCAGCCATAACAATAACACCACCTGCCTAATATTGTGTAGCTGACCCCTTTCCAGCATTAATCAAAACCCTTCACTCCCCACGTGCAGCAGTGAGCCTTGGATGCCCAGGACCCTGTCGTCGGTTCTCCAGTCTCTCTCCGGTGACTGTTGGTAGTTACTGACTACTCCCGGCCTAGAACACTCCACCTGCTGCTCTGGAGATGCTCTACGCCTGTGGCTCAGATACTTACCCTCCTGCTTCCAGCACTTGACCTTCGATTGTTCACTTTTCGCTTAATATATCCCCCCCTGACAGGTGCCACTGTGTTGAAATACAGTCGACCAGCATGAGTGGGACCTACAAAGGCAAGTGGTGCTAATATTGTGGCTGATTGCTGTATATAACCTCACGCATCATCTTTACTAAGAACTCGACTGACTCACTTGTTGAGGTGCGTGTCCTTCACCATTCTCTGCCACTCCTGCACTCTCTGCTCGCGGACCTCCACTGCCTTCTGATACAGAGCGGGCAGCCCCCCTGGCACCTCGCAGGTGTCCCCCTCCATCTGGAAAGGCACCACCATGGGGCAGAACTCGTCGGGGGGCAGGATGCGGTAGCAGGCTGGGTGAGGAGGTGGACCATCTAACGCATACAACAGCGGCTGGTCCCAAAGGTTGGGCACGACGGCCAGCCCCACGCTGGCCATGTGGTCCTCCAGAGTGGGGTACTGGACGTGGAAAGGGCCCAGGGTGAGGGCCGTGTTCCCGGGCAGCAGGAGCGGGCGGGATGGGGTGAGTGCGTGGATGGTACACTGGGAAGATGCCCCGATGGCCAGCCGGCCGGCCACACACACCAGCCGAACGTTCTCGCAGCTCTGGACGTGGACGCAGGTCTCTACGGGGCCCAGGACCACGGTGCTGTTACGGCACTTGTCCAGGGTCACAGACCTGCACAATTATCACCAAGAATTAAAAAATGCTTTGATCATTTTAAAGTCATGGCCTTAAACAACCATGGCTGCTCTCTTTTCTGTTTCTAATAATGCTTAAGTTGCTTCCACACAGTTAAAATGGCCAGTTATTTTATTCTCAATTGTAAGAACTATATATATATATATATATATGTATATACAGTCATGTCATACAGCCTGTGTGTTTTTGTAACATTATTGGATATGTATATTTAATGTCAATTTTAACAATACTGGGAGTTTCACGTTATACAACTTAACAATTAAAACTGAAGAACCAGAAAGACACCACAGAACTTTAACTTGCATGGGAGGACATTTTTGCCCTATAAGAGAAACATCAAGGACATACCAGAGAGAACGTAGACAAAGACCAGGACTTCTAGAATAATGTTCCTTGGACAAACTAATCTAAAATGTAATTATTTGGACACCAGAAGAGAGGACATGTCTGCTGTAAACCAAATACAGCATTCCAGGAAAAGAACCTCATACCAACTGTGAAGCATGGTGGTGGAAGTGTCATGGTGTGGGAAGCTTTGCTGGCCAGCTCACCATCACAGAATCCACCATGAATTCTACCATGTATCAGAGGCTGCTTGAGGAACATATGAGTCAAGAACATTAAAGTTGAAGCAGAACCCATGCTTGCTTAACATAACCCTGTATGTGATTTGAGACATTTTAATTGTGAATAAAAACATTTTGTAGAATGACATTTAACAGAAGGTTTTCTTCTGTTTTAATTGTTTAGTTGTATTACATGAATCTAACAGTATTGTTAAAATTGAGATTAACTTTCCACATGTCCAAGAATGTTACAAAACCAGACAGGCTTTCAGGTGTCCTCATTTTTAATATGACATTTAATATGTAAATGGCTTTAAATATATATAGCCATCACCAACTCTGTGATGTTGTCATGGAGGAGTGGAAGAAGATTCCAGTGACAACCTCTAGTCAAATCCAGTGCTGAAAAATAATGGCAACACAAAATATTGACACTTTGTGCACAATTTGTCCATTTTCATTAATGGGTGTCCTCACTGTTGCCAGTGGTTTAGACATTAATGGCTGTGTGCTCAGCTATTTTGAGGGGACAGCAGATTTACCCTGTTCTACAGTGTTGTAATAAAATATTTACAAAAATGTGAGGGGAGTACTCAAGTTTGTGAGATAGTGTGTGTGTATGTATATTTATTTATTTCTTATCAGTAATTATTAATTGGTTACAGATGACACACGTAGCACAGAGCGAATAGCAGGTATCTGTATTTAAATCATATTACCACAGTTTTCTTCTTTTTACTCTCTGTAGCAGTGTCAACCTTTACAGCTGTTCAAAATTCCCTGGGTGTATACACACCAGGGGTGGAAATCCCAGGGTCTTACGATGTGATACGATACGTGGCCCACGATAACAATATCTAGATGATGCGATTTTGAGAAAATCGATATCTCACACGACAATTATGTAGCGATATAACACAAACCACAGGGATGCGTTATTAATTTACATAAGTAACAGCAATCCTATAAACCTCGGTCGGAAGTGCAGAGCAACCACCACTTCAACTTCAGGGCTTCACTTCTGTTCCCCTTTGTCACTTGGCAAGTAGCGTTAGCATCGTGCTAACTACATAGTCGAACAAACACTACACAGTGCACTGCTCCCCATTAAACATCCTCCCGCTACAGCGAGTTAGTTTTAACCGTGTCTATACCGTGCTACATACAACCCAATACATTCCCTCCACACGCAGATTTTCTCTATAGTGCATAAATGTACTGCACATATAATAGCCGCTTAATATCCGCCAAGAACCCTCAGATATTGCGACAGAAGTGAGTAATTACTTGCGTTACACTTCTTCTTCAGAAATCAGAAGTTTGTTTTAAGCCGTTACATACCTTTTAGAGAATAAATTCTGTTAAAACACTGAGGTACAAAGTGAAAGCTCAGAGACGCGCCAAACTCTTTAGATTTAAATGTGGCTGGGGCATCTCGGTCGAGCTTTTTTTTGCATAAAACTGATGCAGTTTCAAAGGTTAGAGCACAACACACGCTGTTGAAACGTCTTCTTCAGCTTTCACAGAAATCTCCTGCACTCACTCAAGCAGCGCCACCCAGAGGAAAAAAGTAGCGATGCTGGTGAGTCAACTTAGTGATAAATATCGATATTGCCGACCGAATATTGATTATCGTATCACGTGAGCAAGGACAACAATAAATCGCAATATCTAGATTGTAGCCCACCCCTGATACACACATACTACCTTTAAACTTCACAGTGATTTAATTTTTATTGTGATAATCAATCAATATCAGCTGATATGGAGAATAGTGATTGTGAGATCACCCAGCTCTATATACTCTTAAACACAGGGCATTTATAAGGCACAGCTTTTCCTTTCCTACCTGAGAGGAGACAGCAGGTAGATGAAAGCCTCGCTGCAGCGATGCAGTTTGACGTTGGCACCAGCCAGCTTCTCCGAGTCTTTGGCCAGTGTTTGCTTGTAAACCTGAGACATCAGCACCACCCTGCTGCCTGGAGGAGCCGTGTGTGTGTTCCTGGCTATCTTTGCTCTCTTCATGGCGCCCTCCACTAAGGAAAAACAAGCGTCAAACCCATCAGTGCATCGTGATTAAACTTTGATTATTATAATTAATAATTACAAGAATATTCAGCGCAGTATGTGGCAATATGGTAGAAACAGAAGATATTTTAATAAAGTTGTACCACACAAAATGGGGGGCGGCTGGAGCCGATCCCAGCGGACTGCGATCCATCCCAGACAGACAGACACACACTTACACCTATGGGTAATGTAGAGTAACCAGTCAACCTAAACCACAAGCCTTTGGACTGTGGGAGGAAACTGGAGAACCCGGAGGAAACCCACACAAGGGAGGACAGCGCTAACCACCACACACTGCTTGTACTAACTCCAAATAAAAAGCACAGATTCTCTCTCTAATGAAACACGTGGTAGGTGTGTATTCTGTAAGCACTGATTATACCCATGATACACCCAGAGAACCCAAGTAACATGGTATAACTTACCACAACAGTGATGAGCAGTACCAGGCGTGGGCAAAATGGTGGCAGCAGCAGTTTGTTTTTTTTAAATCCAAGATTTCAGAGTAAAAATGACTTGTATTCAGCATTTCTCACACCACAGGACAATAAGAATTTTTGCCCCAATTTATCAAATAGTGTCATATTGCCCAGCTCTAAAAATCACTATGTATATCAAAATGTACATAAACAAAAATATTCAAACCATAGTGAATAATACAATATGACATTTCTGTTCTGTCAAGATCTCAAAACAGCCAGATGAGTCAATACGACACAATTCACAAGGAAACTATATCTGTGTATTAATGGGAAAAAGTTGGCAAACAAAGCACAGTGCAGAACAGTTCTGTTTGCAAAAAAAAGGAATATGAGATCATATAGACCTGCACAATATATTTCCTGTCCATCGTTATGACAATACTGGTCTCTAGAACATCGCACTAGGTCGCTGAGCCTCTGACCAATCACAGAACTTCCATGTGAAAGGACAGGAAGTAAATTGTTGTGTGATAAATGAGGAGAACGGGCAGTTTTTAAAGCTTCATTTACATATTTAATCTACAATTGGCCAATAAATGAGTGAGTGGTTGGAGTGTAATGGCGCACCTTGCAGGGCCCAGGCCAGTTTCTTGCCCGAGCGCAGGCAGGTGGACATGCCGAACGGGTTGAGGGTGAGGGTCTGACACAGCCAGTTCTCCAGCTTCTGCAGAGAGTACGAGTGGCTGAGTTTGGAGTATCCTGTCTGAGTCTGGAGCGGCGCGTGACCCACCAGCCAGTGGAGAGGGTGCACGGTCCGGCCGCGACTGGCCGAGCCTTCCAGCAACAGGCCCAGCGCCTGCACGGCCTCGGACGAGAGCTGACTGTCCCGCAGCGCCTGTCCCGAGCCGCTCAGCTCGCCCGGCTCCGCCAACAGCTCCAACAGCTCCGACAAGTGCGTCTGCACGAAGGTCAGGTGGGCCTGGTCATCCCAGTTCTAAAAGAACAAAATACAGCAGAATTACATTAAAAAAGTGTCCAATAGTGAGCAGGTCCCTCATGCTGCTGACTGTGCTGCACTGTGTGTCTGACCCTTTTCTATCAGAGCAGCCTCTCTAATCAGACATGCGTCTGGGAGCCTTGGCTGCAAGTTATCAGAACCAACGAAGCAACTGAGTGATACACGGCACAAACGCAGAAGAGACTGAACGTTTACCTTGTTTGAGGAGCTGGTTTTTGCCTCCCTCTCTGAGGAGGAGGATGGGGAGCGAGCGCGGGGGCTCGGCCACTCTTCACCAATCAGAGAGGTGCGCAGAGACACACGGTTCAGCTGCTGCAGGTGCAGGAAGAGCAGGAACTGCAGGGTGTCCACACACAGCTGCACAAACACCAACATCAAAGGTGAATGGGTTATTTATACAGTAGCACTGTTTAAACGAAAATCACAATTTAAAAGATGCCAGTTTAGTTTTGTATCCTGTAATATGCAATATTGATGGGGGAGATTAATAATAATAATAATAATAATAATAATAATAATAATAATAATAATAATAATAATAATAATATCTAATTAGAAAATAGTATTTAAATTGCTATTGCAATATTGGTTAATATTGGTGACTAAAGTTCAGGACCAGTACATGCACTGCTATACTCCTAAACTATATAGATACAGTCTGTGATGGACAATACAGCCTGTAGTCAATCTGTCTCACTGCAACATCTGACAGCCTCTTCTACCCCATTGGTGAATGCTTCATCAAACCAGACAATGTTTTGTCTCCTTTAGAGAACGATATTACATTACAGCTATGAACTGGACCTTAAAATGTGTGTGTGTGTTGTTTTCTACAGTGTTTTCACTCCAACTGATTCCACCGGATTCTGGAGAAACTGTGTGAGTTTGTCTTTACGCCCAAACCACCAGAACCCGACGTTCTTTTTTTTTTTTTAATTTTCTTTATTGATGTTTGCCAAGCTTAATCCACTCGTTGTACATGTTATCAACAACAATTC